>VZTE01002110.1:4606-79949 GCA_013397775.1 Eulacestoma nigropectus
GTGCAGGGGGGACCCCAGCCCTGCTGGGTGGCTGGGGGAGGCGATTCCCGTCAGCCTGGCCAGGCTCCGCTCCCAACCCCAGCAGGCTGGCCCTGCGCCCGCGCCTGCGTCCTGCCGGCTCCGGGCCCTGCAGCCTGCTTGTCCGGGGGGTCCAGCCCCTGTGTCCCCCCGGGGTCTGACACCAGGTGCCTTCCTGCAGTCTGGCTGACGACGCAGAACCACAGCACGCTGGTGACGGAGCGCAGCGCCGTCCCCTTCCTCCCTGTCAACCCCGAGTACTCGGCCACGCGCAACCAGGTGAGGCCCCCTCTAGGCCACGCGACCCCCCTGTGCACCCGGATGCCTGCTCACCCCCTTTTTTCCCCTCCTGCCCCCAGGGGCGGCAGAAGCTGGCCAGGTTCAACGCCAGGGAGTTCGCCACCTTGCTCATCGACATCCTCGGAGAAGCCAAGCGCCGGCAGCAAGGGAAGAGTCTGCTCAGCCCCACAGGTGAGGCACGGAGGGCAGCGAGGTGGGGCCGAGCACTCCCCCCTGCCCTGTGCTCAGCACCCCCCTGCCCTCCCCCAGACGCCCTCGACTACTCGCTGCGGAGCCAGAGTGACCTGGACGATCAGCACGACTACGACAGCGTCGCCTCTGACGAGGACACGGACCAGGAGCTGCTGCGCAACGCCTCCCGCAACAACCGCGCCAGGGTGAGCCCGGGCCCCGGCCTGGCCCCCCACCCGGACCCCCGGCTCTGGAATCCTAGCGCTGAGCTCCTCTCCCTGCAGAGCATGGACTCCTCCGACCTGTCAGATGGCCCCATCACGCTGCAGGAGTACCTGGAGGTGAAGAAGGCTCTGGCTGCCTCCGAGGCCAAGGTGCAGCAACTGATGAAGGTGAACAACAGCCTGAGCGATGAGCTGCGCCGGCTGCAGCGCGAGGTGGGTGTGGGGCCGGCGGGACCCCCCTCGTCAGTGTTACCCCCCTCCTCGCTGATGCCTTCCCCCTTCTCCTGGCTGCAGATCCACAAGCTGCAGGCAGAGAACACGCAGATCCGGCAGCAGACCGGTCCTGCACATCCAACCCCAGCCCCCAGCGAGCGGCCGGAGCATGGGCACCCCCCGGGCACGGCCCCCCCACACCGTCGGGACCGCCAGGCCTTCTCCATGTACGAGCCGGGCTCGGCGCTGAAGCCCTTCGGGCAGCCAGTGGAGGAGCTGGTGACGCGGCTCCAGCCCTTCAGCCCCGGTGTGAGTGTGCTGGGCTGGGTGGGAGCGTTTTGGGGTGCGGCAGTCCCCTCAGCCCCACAGGGTGCTGGGTCCCGTCCCCGCGGGGCCGTAACCTTTCGTGTGTCGCCAGGAGGTGGAGGACGAGGCTCTGTACTCCATGCACATCCCGGCCAGCGTGTACCGGGTAAGGGGGCCGCAGCGGGGGCGGCTCCTGCATGGGACACGGTGGCTGTCGCCTGCCCAGGATGTGGCCTTTGGGATGTCCTGTCCCCCCACCGCCCTGCACCCCCTTGGGTCAGGCCGGGGACCTCCCCAAGGGACGGCAGCTGCGGGATGTTCCTGCATGCAGGGTGGCGGTGTCCCCTGTGCTCGTCCTCCCCTGCACGTCACCGGGGTCGGCTCCACACCCTTCTGCACCCTGTTCAGCATGGGCTTCCCCTCTTTTCCCCCTCCAGATCCGGAAAGGTCCATCTGCCTCCTCGGTGCCCTTCCCTCCATCCTCCCCGCTGCTCTCCTGCCCGTCTGATGGTGCCCGACACATGGTGACGTATTGGGGAGGGGGAGCAGCTCTTGGGGTGGGGAGACTCCCGACCCTGTGTGGGGATGGGGCTGGGCAGGGCTTGACACTGCTCCTTTCCCCTGCAGAGCAAGCTGGACCGGCACGGCAGCGGCACCGACAGCGACTACGACAACACCCAGGCTGGTGAGGTTCTGATCAGGTGAGTGGTGGGGCTGGGGGCTGCACCAGGGTACGTGGGGACACAGGAACACGGTGCTGACGCTGACCCAGGGCGGTTGGTTGGTCCCTACAGCATGGAGGGGAAGCGGTTTGTAGAGCTGAGCAAGGATGAGGACTTCCCCCACGAGCTGGACCCGCTGGACGGGGAGCTGGACCCCGGGCTGCCCAGCACAGAGGACGTCATCCTCAAAACTGAGCAGGTCACCAAGAACATCCAGGAGCTGCTGCGGGCAGCACAAGAGTCCAAGCACGACAGGTAGGACTGGGGCACAGCCTCAGGCTCCCCCTGGACACCCAGACCAAGGGTTGGGCCATGCCTTGCCACCCTCCATGGTCAGAGTCGCTGTTCTCCGTGGTGCTCACCCTTTCTCCTTCCCCCCAGCTTCGTGCCCTGCTCAGAGAAGATCCACTCGGCTGTGACGGAGATGGCATCACTTTTCCCTAAGGTAGAAGGAGCGGTGTGTCCTTGGGGTGGGAGTGGTCCCCACCAGACACTGTCAGCCCCTCAGCGTGGGTTCTGACACTGGTCCTGTGCTCTGCCACAGAAACCAGCGCTGGAGACGGTGCGGAGCTCCCTGCGGCTGCTCAACGCCAGCGCCTATCGGCTGCAGAGCGAGTGCCGCAAGACCGTGCCCCCCGAGCCCGGCGCCACCGTGGACTACCAGCTCCTGACCCAGCAGGTCATCCAGTGTGCCTACGACATCGCCAAGGCCGCCAAGCAGCTGGTCACCATCACCACTCGCGAGAAGAAGCAGTGAGCGCCAGCCCGCGTCCCCCCCGTGTCCCCAGGCCCCCGCGCTCTCTGTGTCTCCCTTCCCTCCGGCAGCAGCCGGCACCTGGGGCGAGCGTGGCTGCAAGTGGCCTTTTTGGGGAGCCGGGGTGCGGGGTTCCTCGTGCCCCCCGCGCCGTCAAGGAGCTGGTGCTCAGCCTGTGGGGTAGGTGCCTGCGTCCCCCTGTACAGCCCCCTGCCCGCCCCACGCCTAACTTATCCTGTACATAGCCTCTGTAGCTGTCCGTGGCGGCGGTGGCCTTGTACCCCCACCCCCCACAAAGCCCCTCTCTGGGTGGCCGGTACCCCCGAGGCCACCCACAGCATTACACTGGACTGGGGCGCCCGCGGGCCCCCCCTCCCCGGGCGTTCTGAACCCCTCCCCGGGCGTCCTGCCCCGTGCCGGGGCCGCGCTCCCCACTGTAAGATGTGTCCTTGTACATTTGTATCAATAAAGGTGTGAGCATTGCACGGGCGCCCGGCCCCCGGCTCCTGCACCCATGGAGGGTCCGTGGCTGCAGGGGGCTCAGCCCCCCCGGCGCCAGGCAGGGCTTGGCCACGTGTCCCTCCCGTTTCACCCAGTCCCCTTGGCCCTGCTGGCGGCCGCTCACGCCATCCCCGGCACAGCCCTGCTGTTTGCCCAGCCCCGGGGCCGGGCTTTCCCAGCACGGCCCCGCCATCGCTCTGCGAACCCGCCGACCATCGGGGCTGCCGGCTGGGGCTCCTGCCGCCTCCATGCTGTCCCCGGAGGGTTTGGTGGCCGCAGCCCTGGTGCTCATGGGGCTGGGCCTCCTGGCTTGGTGCCTTTGGGCAGGGAGGCTGGAGGTGCCTGGAGACGTGGGAGAGGAGGAGGAGGAGGAGGAGGAGGGGATGGCCTTCATGGCCGAGGAGGGCTCAGGGCACTGCCGGCTGCTGTGCAAGCCCTCGGCTCTGGCCCAGCATCTGGTGCGGAGCTTGGGGCGGTCAGCGGCGCTGCGGGGGGGACGCTGGCCGTGGCCGCGCTGGCCCCAGCTCCAGATGCTGTGGCAGCTCCTGCAGCCACCTGAGCCGGAGCCGGTGGTGGCCCGTGAGCTCCTGCAGCTGCCCGACGCTGGCGTGGTGGCCCTGGACTGGCTGGTGGGGCCGTGGGGGGCTGCGGGTGGCGGCGGGGGGGTCTCCAGCCCAGTGCTGCTGCTCATCCCCAACGCTGCCGGGAAGGTGACGGGGGGGCTGCTGCAGCTGGGGCTGCGGGCGCTGGAGCGGGGCTTCATCCCCGTCATCTTCAACCGCCGGGGCCACAACGGCTGCCCCCTCATCACCCCCCGGCTCCAGCCCTTCGGGGACCCCGGGGACCTGCGGGAGGCTGTGACCTACCTGCGGTGCCGGCACCCTTCTGCTTCGCTGCTGGCCGTCAGCGAGGGCTCGGGCTCGGGGCTGCTGCTCGCCTACCTGGGCGAGAGCGGCTCCTCCAGCCGCCTGGCCGCCGCCGCCTGCCTCTCCCCCATCTTCCGTGGCCGGGACTGGTTTGAGGCCGGGATGCCCTGGCTTTACGAGTGGCCGCTGCTCCTCCACCTCAAGCAGGGATTGAGCAGGTCAGTGGAGTCCCTTGGGATGGGGGAGGTGGAGGTACCCCGGGAGCCCCTCAGTCGTCCCTGGGGCTGTGCATGCGGTGGGTGCTGCTGCCGGCACCGGGAGCCCCAGTGCAGGGGCAGAGGTGCTGAGGGCAGCAAAACGTGCTGGTTAATGAACACCAGCCTGGAGCTGGCTGCCATGGGGCCAGCTGGGCCACCACATGTGTCCCCAGCCTGGCTGGGGCTGCAGCAGTATCTTGGGGTTCCTGAGCTGGGAGATCTGTCACCCCTGGGAGGAGTCGGTGGAGCCCCTGTGTGTTGTTGGACCCCGAGGGGTGAGTGGGGCTGGCCCCTTGCCCTGCACTGCCCCTTGTCCCCAGCACCCGACCCTCCCGTTGGCACTGGGGGGGAGAGTGGTGCCAACCCACGGCTGGCAGGGGGCTGTGACTGCTGCCCTCCCATCCCAAGGGGTCTGGGTTCCCTCTTGCCCGACTCAGCCAGGCTGGAGTGGGCCAAGCATCGGCTGGGACAGGAGACACACTGCCCTGGGCGAAGGCTTTGAGCAAGGGGCACTTCCCCGGGTGGTGCTGAAAGCTTGTGGGGGCAAAGGGATCCTGCGGGTGGGCAGATGGGGGCCAAAAGAATCCAGGTAAACCCGAAAACATAGGGGCAAACAGGTGACAGGTGAAGCTGCAGCAAAGCCCAGATGGGTGCAGCAAGGTACAGTGCTTACTGCAGGGATGGGGTATTGGGGAGTGGGCAGCAGAGGGTCTCCCCCCCTCCCTATTTCCCGATACCCACTGCAAATGCTGCTGTCACGGCAACGGAATGGGAGTGCCGGCTGTCTCCCGTTGTCATGGCACCCAGGCTGCGCTGTGGGAACCCTCCAGGATCCCTGGCAAGGGGCTGGGATGGGCCTCCCAAGCCGCTCTGGGGTTGGGGCAGTCGAGGTCACCCCTATTCCCTGCGTGCAGGGCCAGGACTTTCGAGCAGCCCATGGGCAGACGAGCTGGTGGCACCCGCACGGCAGCATGCCTGTAGCCCCCACTCCGAGCGGCATCCCTATGACCCTCCGCCCTCAGGGCAGCATGCCCCAGCCCCTGCCAACATTCCCTGTGGCCCCCATGCCACGCAGCATCCCCATGTCCCCCCCGCCCATGGCAACATCCCTGAAGTCCCCGGCAGTGTCCCCATAGCCCCCGGTGGCACCCCTGCACCCCCAAGCCCACGGCGGCCGACCCATCCCCGCAGGTACGTGGGGGCCCTGGCCGAAGTGGTGGACATGGACAGGCTCCTGGGCAGCCGCTCGCTGCGGGAGCTGGAGGAAACCCTCTTCTGCCGGAGCCGGAGCCGCCCCACCAGCTGGGAGTGCTACTGGGAGCGCAACGAGCCCCTGCGCGACGCGGACGAGGCGGCGGTGCCGGTGCTGTGCCTCTGCAGCGCCGACGACCCCGTGCGCGGCCCCCCGGCCCAGAGCCTGCCCAGGGAGCTCTTCCGCAGCAGCCCCTACTTCTTCCTGCTGCTGACCCCGCACGGGGGGCACTGCGGCTTCCCCCGGCGGCGGCCGGGGCGATGCTGGGCCCACGAGGCCGTGCTGGAATATTTCAGGGCCATGGCCGAGTTCCTGCGGACGGAGGAGCGGAGGAAGGGGCTGCCGCGGCCCCGCAGGTGGGGGGGTCTCCCCGTCGAGCCCCCCGTGTTCACCTGGCAGAGGTCCTACACACGGTAGCCACCCCCCTCCCCGCCGGGGCAGGGTCTCACAAAGGCAGGCAGACACTCCGTGTACTAAAATTACTTTATTACAGTTGATTTTTTTTTTTTAACATTTCCTTTGCTATGATACAAAGGATACTTACAAACAAAATATTACATATGACCTTATTTTTTTTTTTCTCTTCTCTTATTTTCTGACAACTTGGTAACAGCTTTAAATGCACAATCTATACAATTAATACAGGTTATATATGAGCTATAATGTATGTTGAACCAGAAGAATACCAGAATACTGACAATATACTGTACATTAAGCCTTACCAGTTAGTGCTCGTGGCATTTTCTACAAGAAGGAAAACGCACACCTGTAGATTCACTCATACCAGCTGGTGCTACCAGACACGGAAGCAGGAAGGAGTTTAATTCCCCTGGTTAAATCCTTCGTGGCCCATCACTGTGGTGCTGAGCCTGGAAACCTCAGACCAGTGTTCATAGTAAAACAGCAGATATGTGTGTGTTTTTTTCTATCTAATGCTCTGTGGCACAGCACGGCGCCGGCCGGGCTTGGCCATACCTGGATGATGCCCCAGAGCAAACGGCCACGGCGCTGGGGCCGGGCGCTGGGCGAGCTCTTGTTGGGGAGCTGGACCTCCTTGGGGAGGGGGAGAGGAGGAAGAGGAGGAGAGGAAAAGCAGCAACAGCTTTGCTGTCATCAGCAGGCAGCTCTTGGGTTTGTGCACATGAACAGGCAGGTGCCGAGGGGGGAAGAGCAAGCCCAAGGCACGGTGCTCCTGGCACGGCTCCGAGCCCGGCCGCACACGGAGCTTGTGCCCGGCAAACCCTCCATGGGGTCGGGCAGCAGCTGCCCTGTGGTCACCTCCTCGCTAGGAAAGGTTTGCTTTTGTTTCGCAGCCAAAGCCAGAGGTGTGTGGCTACAGGTGTGCACTTCCCCTCCTCCTGCCGGGGTCTACATCGCACTGATAAGGTTACATTTTTGTTTTTTATTTAATTTTTTTTTTCCTTTTTAAAGCAACCAGCAAGTGAAGCATTTTTTTAGTTGACTGGCAAAAAGACCTGGCATTTGCACAAAAGCTGCAAATGGAAAAGAGCCATTCCCTCCTCCCACCCGCTGCATCCCAGCCCAGAAAAATCCCAAACTGTTGGCGGAAGAAAGAAAAAAAAAACCCAACAGGGGTGGAGGAGAGGAAGGGGAGGGGGAACAGATTGGAAAATACCAGATTTGAGTTAACATTTCCTTGACTTCACACAATGCTTGTGCAAAAAGAAACCAACCCCCCCCCCACCCAAACAAACAAAAAACCCAAACCCAGAAACATGCTGGAAATAATGAAAACAAATGGAAAGTAATATATAAAATTAAAAATATAAATAGGATGTCTGGCTGACTGGTAGAAGAATAGGTCATTTAGGTTACAAAAAGGAATATACATTCAAGAGGCTCTGAACCCAGTGGGGTAACTGATGTTAAACTTGTGTTAATAGTTAGGCTAGAATTCTCAAGTTTGTCTTTAAAATCTTCACAACACAAGCAAGCTATTTTTAAAAAATATACACTATACACACCTCACACAGCTTCTCCTATCCGTATTACACACGTTACGCTACCCTCCCATCCACTACACCGAGGGGGGGGTCCCATGGCCAAGGGGCCTGGGGTGTCCCCCCATCCCATCCCGACCCCCCGGCCCCGCGGTGGCGGTGGGGCAGCGATGGCTGCGGGGCCGGGCAGGTCGCTTGGCCCCTCCACGTCTTACCACAACCTTCTCAAAGCATTTACAAGTCACCAAAGGGCTGTAGCCTTTTATGTTATACACACTTCACTTTGCAACGTTAATTATTTACATCAGGGCTGCCCCCCCATCTTTTAGCTGTTCCTAGGCAGGTAAAAAAAAAAATGTTCCTGTTCCAAGCAAGCAGGGGGAAGAGCTGCAGGAGGTTAGGAGGGAAGAAAAGCTGAAGAAAGGAAGCGGGTGGTTTGCTTGCCAGAAGCCAAACCCGTACGCGCACGTCTGCCTCTCCTTCTCTGATCCTTGAATCCTTACAAGCTCCCAATCCCTACAACCTCCAGGACAACCAGACCCGGAGAGCACGGCCTCACCGGCGCTCAAACTCCTCTGCTCGCAGCTTCCCGGGATGCTCAGCACAGCTATTGACTCACAGGCTTGCCTCTGCCACAGGACACGGAGCACAGATCCTGACCATTGCTAGGAGCCCACCCCTCATTCAGCAGCAGGTCTTGCAGGGCAAGCCAGCTGCAGTGGGGCAGGGACACCGGGACCCCCACAAGCCACCACACTGCGCCCCCAAACTCGCTCTTGGCAGCTGCCACCAGCCACAGTCGGGCTCTGCCGGAGCCGTGCAGAGGCAGCGGCCGCTGACTTCAGCTCGTCAACAACCCTGCACTGATTTCTGCACTCTGCTGAGCTCAGAGTTGCCATAGAAATGTGTGATCCTGGCACTAAAAGCAGGCAACGATCTCAAATCGAAGTCTTTTTTTGTTTTGGTTTTTTTTTTTTTTTTTTCTCCAGTACATTTAGATGAACTCGGGTTTAAGACAAAAGCAGTTGGAAGGGGAAAACCAGATCATTTCTAGAGAGACTGAAAAACATAGCCACAAGCCGGTATTAAACTGCAGCCAAGAACCCGAACTTGGTTCCCATTGAGTTCAGCTCCAGAGCAAGCTCGAAGCCACCGCTCTGTCCCTCACACTGCCCTCCGTGCGGCACACGACGCCCAAGGGAAGGAGATTCCACACAGCCATCAGGGAAAACCCAGCCGGAGGCTGGAAGCCGAAAGCCCCGGGCGAGCGGCTGTTGGCCTCCCCAGCTCGCAATATTTAAGCACAAATTCCTTACAGCATCACTGGACAAGTCTCGGGGATTAGGTGCATGCTGAACTACGACTGGCAATTACAGTAGCTTTTTGCTAGCTGGCACATACTGTATCTATAAATTTTAGTACAAAAACTTAAAAAATACAGAAACTAGGTCAATTTGTTAACTACATATTTACAGATAATTACAATTCTTTTCACTGACAATAATTAAACTAATTGTCAGTGAAAATTCAAACTGTGCATGTTCTGAGGTACCCGTACTCAAGGGTGGGGAGCGGGGCAGGGGGCCGGAGGGGCGAGGTGGGGGGGAAGTTTCCCCTCGGGTTTGTTCACATCCGTGGGGGCAACGCTTGGCCCTCCTGGTTCCTGGTCTCACTGTGTGCACTCAGAGAAAGCAAGGAGAGCGGGAGCTGGTATTGGGGTCTATTTTCCCTAGGACATGGCTTTAGGACGTTTTGAGGATGCCAGGCAGGTACAGAGCCAATGGTCATGTACCAAACCGCCTTCTCCCCCCCAGGGAGCCTTCAGGTGAAGTCCAAGTATCGAGACCCACAGCTCAGTGATTAAGGTGCTTGTTTGCCGGCAAATCCAATTTACTAAGTCCCTCTCTAGCTGACAAAGGGCTGTCCTTCCCCGGGAGAAGGGGGCAGGGATGCAGCAGGCAGCATCACGGCCCCAGTTGGCTGAACCTCATTGCGCAACAGGAACCCGGGTTATCTGCCGCCAACGCTCCCTGGTGGGGTGATGTTTACTAAAACCACTAGATCTATCAGGTTTTCTTATTTTCTGGCTGTAAACAGCAACCTCCAACCCTCCAAAGCGCCTCACATGTATTTTTCAAAAGACTCCGGCTCAATCGATTCGTAAAAGTGCAAACTCAAACAACCAGAGCAGAGGGACAGTGACCAGCATCCCTGCCTGGGTATCCACTGCTCCTCTGTCCTTGGCACGTGTCTCTGGGCTCACCGCAGGCCAGCACTGGGGTGGGAACATCCCACAGGCAGGAGCACAGCTAAAGACAACACTACTCCTTGGGAAAGGGTAAGAATGACCCAACCAAATCTGAGTCTCTCCTAAAAAACTTACAAGACATCTTCCAAAAGGGATGGGGAAAATTGCCTCCCAATTCTCCGGTAGCACAAACAGAGTTCGGGGTTGGCATTCTGCTGAGCTGGCAGGTGTCCTTGGGGAAAATGCATGACCTGACACAGGCAAGAACCGCTTATCCCCTGAACTGACAGAATCCTCCCCAAGATGGGGTCTGTAGAGGACAAAGGAGAAGGTGAGAAGGGTCTTCACAGCTTGAGGAGCTGGTGGTGTCCAGCATGGCACTTGCCCCTCTACTATGAGAAAGACCAGGGCGAGATTTACCAGAACTGCAGAGCAAGCACCCAGGAGAGGGACGAGGCCGTCCGCTGCTGGCTGGACTCGAGTGACGAAGCACACGGGCCTCAGAAGAAGAAAAGAATGGACCAAGAGCATCTCTGTGTGTATATATGTATGTTTAGACCGTAAACACACGTGTACTTTAAATCTTCCAATTTAGCTTCTCTTTTGCCCCTCCACACAACCTAAGAACCTCCAGGTATCAGCCACACGCCAAGGCAGTCAGCGTTCAGAGCTAGCGGCGGCTCCACCTCAGGAATGCCAAAAGCCCGTGCCGGTGCAGCGAGCCAAGACAATGCCGGGCTTGTGATCCTTCGTGGCAAGACGCAGCTGGGGACTCTGAGCTCAGCCTGCTGAGCACTTCACTGGCCCACTCGCCGCCTCCCCAGCAGATCCCTACGTTGCCTCCACTGCTTGCCTATCACTAAACCATCTTGTTTTCTTCTCTGCTGCCTTCTGACTTTCTGGTACCCTCAGGGAGCTCCCTCCTCTCCTTCACAGCACACCCGCAGCAGCTACCTATCCTCTCATGCCCCAGAAAAAGCAAGCTGCAATTAGCAGGGCTGCACTTCAGCAAGGGTTCAGCCCTAGCACAGCCTGTGCCACGTCCGTGCCCTCGCCCCGAGAGCCCTGCTGAGGCGTTGCTTTTGCTCACAAACAGGAGCGCTAAAGAACAGCAGAACTGAAGTGCCCTGACAGAAATGCACAGCATGAGGTGTGTGTGCACCTATACCCACACACACGTACATACAGAGTATATAAATATATACAAATGAGATACCATATATATATCCAGAGAGATGTGCGTATTCAACAGAGTAATGGTAGACAGTGGTACGATAGGATTTATTGCCTCTCAAGAAATGGCACGTAAGCAGGGTCGAGGGGCTGGGAGCCTGGAGGCGAGGGGTCCTGGGGGGTTAAACAACAGCACGGCCCCAGGATCGCCCCGGCTGCACCCCCGTGCAGGTCACAGCGAGTGTGCAGCGCACGTTCTTCTGGCGCGGGAGGGCTGGGTGGGACACAGAGCAATGCCAGCCTGGCCCCAAGCCAGGCAAGTAATGGCTGCAGGGAATTTTTCTGTGGAAAGTTTGGTATCACACCACGTTGTTCAACCTCTTTGAAGCTCACAGGCTTGGAGGGAATGCAGGTGAAACAGAGCTGTGGCCTCCATTTCAGTGCTGCATTTGAGGAAGAAAGCACGTAACGTTCAACATGGAAGGGAGAGGTGGCTGCTGGCTCCCCGGGACCATGGAGAACAAGGAAAATGTGGTCCCTTTCACGGATTTTAAATAAAATCAAAGGAAATTTGAATCAGAAAGAGGTAAAAATGCTGGCTACTCTGTTTTTTCCATCTCTGGGCTAAGCTACACCAGAACTTCAGGTCTTTGCAGAGGGGAGAGAAAAATAACCACAGAAAAGACATTTCAGGGGTCAAGCTGGTGATTTGAAAACACCTCAATAAAGTTTGCAAAGTAGTCCACACAGAAGAGTTCCCCAGTGTTAAATATGAATGTAAGAGATGCAAGAGAACATCTTTGCTGAGGTACTGGAGTAGTTTCCACAATTTACAGATTACAGTAATTTTAAAACTGAAGTTAGGGCATGACTGCAATGAGCACAACGTGGAGCAACTGGCCTCACTTTTTAAAACGCTTTACTTCTAAAAATAAGAGTTTGCAAACTGATTCAGAGAGTGTTTGCATCTCTCTAGTGCACAGTTGTTCATGTATCTCAGAAATAAACCTGAGATACATTAAAATTCTCAACACCAAGGGCCTCCTCAAATACCTCCAAGGCACAGCCTGATCCTGAGTTCCTCTGGCTACAGCTGTGTAATGAGGTGCTTCCTCTCGAGATCAGGCAGTTTTGGGACAGCTTTTCTTCCCCCACGTACACACAGGGACACACACATTTAGACCAGTTGATCTGAATCAGTTTTTGCAAACTATTTTAATTAAAATATTAACTTGTTGGAATAGTCCAGGTCTGCACATGATATACATGTAAAAATGGTTACTACACAATTCTTTTTGAATACAAAAAAGCCAATATGGGATAGCCATCATTTGGATTCAGCATTCAGTCATGCTTGACATTACACAAAGAGATGTGTTGAGAGAATTCTGTTGAAGTAGCTCAATTTAAGCCAGAGACCTTGACCAAATTCAAACCATAACAGAAGCAGAAGAATGAACCCACTGAACTTGCAGGTATAACCTGTCCCCACTGTAGCTGCTGCTGTTTGGGATAGAGGAGCTGAACTCAAAATGCTGTGTTAGCACCATGCTTTGGGAACACCCTCCACACTCACATGGTGAACCCCAATACAATTTTGGCCTTTCATTTTGGTTTTATCTCTCCTTCCAAACCTAGGAAAACAAAGGGGCCTTTCCTAAATGAGTTTCGCTGCATTCCAACAACACCGCAATGCAAAAGAATGACCCCAAAACATCCAATTCCACATAAAAACATAGCAGAGGAAAGGACAGGACAATTCACAGTCACCACTTGCCCCCGGGAGCATCCAGATGCACCTCCGTGGGACCCACGCCTCATCCCAGGCTTCTGTCAACTGTTAGTACTACAAAACTCCTTACTAAGGGGCTGCTCAAACATATTTTGGTGGAGTTTCCATCTTCAATTAGAGTGATACGCTACGTCAAGATGCTAGAAATCCCAGCTGGATCCACCGGACACTGGCAGAGAGTTAAGGATTGGGAGTGGATGTTAATTTAGCTAACGAAAGAACGCCGCCCTGTCGAGTGCTGAACAGCAGCGAGACACTATTTACTATATAAATATGTCACGTGGACAAACACATTCGGAAAACCTCGCTTTTGAGCCCTATAAACATATTAAAGGCAAATCCTAGAGTTAGCAGCTAGTGTTTTCTTCAAGATGATTAGTGTGCAAGGAGAAACATTTACAAAGAACCCTGGCTGGTCAGTCCCCAAGACGGAAATCTTTGCCTCAAACCAAACTTCATCTACCTGCTCTTCCCACAGTCCTGGCTGACCCAGACCGTCCTGGCACTGGCACGAGAGCATGGGGGCATCTCTGGTTCCCAGCACTAAAGGATGACGCGATGCCACGAAGTCATTCAGTTACGAGACTCCCTTATCACTGTATGGATTTCACAACCTCCTTTGCTTCCTTTCAGTAGTACAGCAGCTCCAATGAGCCCTCTGGAAGTAGTGCCTTCTCACATGGTGTGATACGCTGCCAAAATATCACAGCATCTCAAGGGACTGTAAAAGTTGTGAAGTATTGCAGCAATGAAAATAATAAAAAAGGAGCCTCACATGCAGCAAGATCTACAGTGGTGATGTGGGTTAGTCATCAGCTGGGAAAGTCACTGGCTCAGCTCCTCCTGGTACACCATGGCAACTAAACATTTCAACAGTTGGCTACACGCTACATGTAAACAGGAAATTGCAACAAGCCAAAAAGATAATAAATTGGTGGATGTAGTGTAATAATGAAAAACCCAATCAATGGCATTTTGTGACTATGGCATCCTTCAAAACACCTCTGGCATTTGAGACTGATTGGCTGAAAGTCTAAACATTTCTGAATGGAGCAAAAAGGACTACGCTGGGCTCCAAGAATTATTCTGATGCTTAGCTAAAATGAGATGTCACAGTATTAGCTGTAGAAGTGCATTACTTACGCTCCTCTGCCCAACCTCATCTGAGCTACCAGCAGCACAGTCAGGGAGTGCCAAAGCAGATAGACAATTTCAAACATTCCTAGCCTGTTCCCTCCAGACAGGTTTACCTACAGAGGTCTCGGGAAGCTGCCCAGTGCCTTCTGAGAGAACGTCACTTCTTACACGACACGGAGCGGGCACTTGGGTAGAAGGGCCCTGTGGAGCCCTGGTGTCTCTTGGCCTCTTTTCTCACCTTCTTCCTCACCTACAACTCTTTGAAAATGCCTCTTGGCAGAGGCAATACCCTAGAAATGTATCCAATTTAATGACAAATAAAAATGGAACAGAAGATCCAGCTGTTCCTCCCCTGGATGTTGGTTTAAAGGCAGCTCGCCTGGTTTTTGCAGGGCCGCAGATCGAAATTTATGGACATGGGAGGAGGTCTCCATTCTCCCTCAGACTTCCTACATGGATGGCATGATGAGGGCAGTCTGAGGCCCTTCTGTCCTGCCAGTGTGATGACCACCAGCCAACTCTTCTGACTAATTGCATATATTTCTCAGACGCCCTCCCAAGACCCCTCCAAAAAGAAAAAAAAAAAAAAAACAAAAAAACAACCAACAACAAAACAAAAAACCATAAACCACCCCCCCAAACCCTGCAGCCAAATACTATGACATCCCAGTTAGTAAACACAAAACGTAATGCTTTACAAAATGAATACAATATTCCATGTGCACCCAGCTTCCACACGTCAGCACCGCACTGAGGAGGCTGCTGGGCTGGTGTCTGTAGGCAGTTTCTGTTGGCAGACAGCTCCAGTGGAATTGCCACCCTCAGTTATTGTTTAAGTTATGTATAAGACATGTGTGAACCATTGGATATTTGTGAAGTAACACTTGTGCTCCTGCTCATGCCCTGCTCCGTCCGTCCCCCAGAAGCTGTCCGCCTCAGAGCCTGGGGGCTGTTGCGGACCCCTATAGCACTACTTCGAGGTACCCCCTGCATGGGCCCCGAGGGGTGACCCCATGGCTGGGGTCCACCTTGCATTGGATGGCCCCAAGCTTGAGGTGGGCCACCCATGGGATGACCCCAGTGAGGTCCTGCACCCCCAGTAGGATTGTGGGACCAGCCAGAAGCTCCCGGGTAGCTGTGGCTGAACGCCTCGGGGGAGAGATTAGAAAGAACCATATTACTAAAACCTAGCCTCATGCTTTCTGAGTCAAAGGCTTCGATCTCGCGAGCTTGACGCTCCAGCAGGCTTCGTATCCGCTCGGTGCGCTCGTTCTGCAACGCCAGCATCTCCTCCTCAATCTAGGAAGGAAAAAAAGAGACAGTCTGTAGCAGCAGGACAGGCACAGCCTCTGGAGGACCTGTAATAGCTACTGAGGGACCTTCTCCCTACGTTTGTGCAGGAAACTGGCTCTAGATCAGATGTCCACGGACACACAGTCTGTTCTGAAGACAAAATGGTGAATTTCTTAAGGGTTAAGTCCCACAGACCTGCATAGGCCAAAGCATGGTGAACACCAGTTGGAGGGTGTTGCTCCCTGTTCCCTGATGAACACACAAATTTGAGGGATGCGAATCCAGAACTTGCACTGATACCAACAGCTTGACACTGATTAAACTTTTAAGATGCAGCAAAGTCTACAGCTTCCATAGAAATCTACTGGGAAAGCACCTTCAGGTGTAGCCTGCCAACACAGCTCATGGTGACCTTCACTGTTTGTAGCTGAATCTGATGATGATTATGATGATGACTGCTGTTTTCTCCAGGATTCAGTGCACAAGCCCACATTCAGCTTCCTCTCTAATGTTCACTGGCCAGATTTTCTTAGCTCATGTATTTATCACCTCCTTTCCAAATTTGGTTTTCTCATATTTTACTGCCCTGATACTTCCTCCAGGGTGTGTGGCTGAAGGACATAGGCAGTGCTGGTTGAGTTGTGTGGCAGGTTATTAGCTAGATGACATGCAAGCTGGCAACTCCAGTTTCTCCCCCATAACACTGTTTCAAATTGGTTTCCAAAATTACTTTGGTAGGGGCCCTGGGATCAGCACTCCAAGTACTGAAAACACAGGACTACGGCCTCCTTACACCCACCAGACAGGGATGAAAGCTCTTCTTATTGAAATCTTTGCAGTCAGGTAGAGAACCAAAATCCATTATCTTCTTGCCAGCACTGAAAAAGCTACTTTTGGCCTCAGTGAAAAAGACCAAATAGGAAAAAAGCAGCAGCCAAGACTTTTAGCACAGCTCACTGGCATCTCCCTGCTGTCAGCAGCAACATGGCCAAGAGGTGTTATCTCGGTCTGTGCTGAAGGCACCGGGCACAGCCTTGTACTTGTAAGCACTCTCTTGCCTGAGTCAGGGAATATGCAAAGCAATTTCATCTGGAATTTAGGAAACAATCTGCTCCAGCATGAGTCATCTCCTGAGCCATTTGGGACTTTCAGAAATTCCTTCTCCACTTTCCTGTTTCTCTAGGTGAGTGACAGACTCTGCACTAAGCAGCCCTGCTCACTATTCCTGCTGAAAGCCATGAAGGCAGCAGAGGAAGAAGGTGCCTTCTCTAACACTAGCTCTTTAAAATGCTCTGCTTGTTTTTTTCCTGTCCTGCTATCTAAGCAGAATCCTCCTTTCTCAATGTCTTCAGCATGTCACCGTTTTCAGTCTCAGTGACAGTGTAACACACAGGACTTGGTGCAACTGAACTTCACTGAAAGGCCTGACACTGTGTTAAAGTGACATCACTCAAACCACTCTGAAAATGAAGTGTCTGAGGCATGTGGGAAGGAAATGACTAAATCTGAACTCTTTTAAAGACACTCTTGGGACATGCTCATTGCTGGTGCAATACAAACAACATCTCACATCAATGGGGATTGGCTACTCCCTCCTTACTCCAGGGTTGGACACGACACACATGCTCTGGTGAGTTATGGTGATGGGCACCACCAAAAATAAAGAACAGTCTGCTGAAAAGGAAGCAGATTTCCATGCACACACTAACTTCTGAAATCTGGTTTATTATTGAGCACCAGGGACTGACTTTGCCACAGGCTACACATGTATTTGTGCATATAAATGAAGACATTCATCTTGTGCACATACCTGCCCTTTCTCTGGCTGCCAGCTTCAGTTAGCACATGCCAGCAAACACCAGGTGACATCGCTGAGGGACCCACACCAGAACACTCGCAACCCTTAGTTCTTACAAAAACAGAACATCACCTCTCCCCCCAAAAAATACCCCTGCAAAAGAACTATGTGTCTGCCTCTGGACCCACACGTTTGCCCTTGAGTCACTGCCAAGTGACTGGAACCTCACCAAGGTCTCATTGCTGGTGCATGACTTGTGATTTTCATGTGCCAAGACTGCAGGTATTGCTACAGCAACCTATGAGAGCTGAAGCACCATCAAGTTTTTTGCTACTCTAAGGCAATACAGGGACACAAACACATAGAAAATTATGCTAGGTGATATTTTTATCGGTTTTTCCTCTCTCTGAAGTAGTATTGCTAAGCTTCCTATCTCCGTTACTGATGCCAAATCCTCCACAGGGAGGTTTTCCATGCACAGAGACTTCAATGCTGGTACACAGTGAAAGACTTCTACAACATTACTATTGGTTGATGTGGCTTTCTTTGAGTCGCTGGCCTCACTGCAGGTTCTAACACTATCTGCAATATATGCTGCTCCCACAGAGCAGGGAGCACTGGCTCACTGTGGCACTTCCTCCCCGAGCAGCTCGTGCCACCAGAGGGCAATGCACCTCTAGAAAAATCCATACTCGTGCCAGGCTGTGAGGGGAGCTGGGACCAAAATAACCAGCAGTGGTGTCTAAAGGCAGCTATTGCACACGAGTGACACACAGGAACTCTGCTTTCCCAAATTCGCCTGTTTCCTGAGAACAGCTGTCTCCTTGCAGAAGACCAAAGCCCGATAGGACTGTGCTGCCTCCTTGGGGGTGCTCCCTCAGCTGGCCGTGAGGTGGAGCAGTGCTCTGTGGACTATCCCAGCATCCATCCATTAGCCCCTGGAAGCATTTCAGTATAAAGAACCTCGAGGCCACAGAGTAATCGCCCTGATTTAATACCCGCCGATGAACAAAGCTGGGAACTGCTGTGTGAATGGCAATGGCTGACACCTATAGGGCAAGTCCAAGTGGAAAACAACTGCAGGAGGAAGGCTGACAGTGTATTTCCTGGCACCAGTTTTTGGTGCATTTCCCTTCCCTTGGTCTGTGTAGGCCACTCTCATTTCTACACACACGTCTGGCACTGCATGGAAAAGCAAACCAACAAGGAGCACCTGAATACACATAGCCAACTATGAGCTGAGATCTGGGGAGCAGCAGGTGCCCCATGCCTGTGGCTTTGGCTACTTGAGTTTGCTCATAAGACACAATTTCAAAGGAAAACTGCAGTCCCCAGCTTTAGGCTGTTACTGTCCGCTCCCTGATGGGCCAGGGAAGACAATCTCCAGCTCAGAGACACAGAGAACAGCTCTCTTTCCCTTCTGCCCAGAGAGGCTCAACTCCCTCTGGCACACTTCAGGCAGCTCTATCCCAGCCAGAAGCTGCTCCACACAGGAGGGCTGAGCTGGCAGAAAGTTTAGTCTATGTGTCACTGAGCTTTCAACCCCAGAGAGACAAATACCCAAATGATCTGTGTTACTATATACAGCAAAGTAAGAGCAGTTTCACTGATAAGTGGAATTTAAGATCTGAAACATGGAGTGTGCTAAGGATGCTCACATGCCCACTTTACCTTCTGCTCCAGGAGGGCCCGGCGGAGGGACACCCTCTGCTCAAGATCACGCAGCTCCCGATCATGCTGGGCTTCTGCCTGCATCTTGATTTTACTCTGATATGCGTTCAGCAGCTCCAATTCTTGCTGCAGCTGCATCTTCAAAACCTGGCACTCTGCTTCCTGTGCCTCATCCAAACGCAGCTGGGAAAGACAGACAATAGAGACGTTTCACCATGGGGTAACCACTGCTGACACTCCAGGGGAGGACCGCGGGGAGGGGGAGAATGGGTTGGGACATTGTTTTCTTAGCAATACAATTGGTCTCTATTGTACTTCGCTTCGCTGAACAGAGGACCTATAGTGACAAAGACTGGTGACAGTGAGCCCACAGCACTGATGCAAGTGATGCTGACGAGCAGTGGCGCCTCAGGAACCACGATCCACACTGCAGAGACCAGACTGCTGGAGGTGCAAACATCCTCAGCTCTCCTTTCGCTAGAGGCAAAGAGAAGCTCTCTTGCTCTGTTCAACTGGATTAACCAATTACCTCTACCCCAGGAGGCTTAAGTCCATAGCCCTGCCAATGCAGGACTTTGGGCACAAGGATATAATGAAATAAACCTAAAAGCAATATGATATTGAACTTTTAACCTTCCCATCATAAATGAAGCCAGCTACCCTGCCTCACAGCGTTAAATTTGCGTACAAAGTGATGTGAGCAGGATGCAATATGCAAGAATTGCAAAGAAAAGTGCACATTTAGCTGTAGCAAGGATTCGAAGCATTGCTCATGTGGTCATTCCTTAAAGACGGAATCCCTTAAAGAAGGAATCACAGAACTTTCACAACACTTTGACACCAGATTTACAGTCAAAACTGTGGACTCCTCCATGACTCAATGAGCATCTTCCACCAGTGGCACATGCTTTGGTTGGTATCATCAACAAATCAAAACCTAAATGAGTTAAGACAGCCAGTTGCACACTATTTAATGATGCTCTAACAGGGATGTTTATGTTGCCACATTTCATGCAAAAGCAGTCCTCTGGCCACACAGATGCATCACTTTGCATCTCTGCAACAGCAGTTTCAGCTTCAGCCTGCCTGGAGGGGGTGGTGGGTCTTTCCTCTGCGTTTGAACTCTGCTTTCTGAACACAGAGGAAGGACTGTGAAGGGAATGGCGTGTGCAGCAAGGAAGCAGAAAGCCTGCTGTCAGGATACAGAGCGGTTAAAATGCAAACATCCCTCTTTGGCTGAGGAACCCTGGGTCCCTCGGAGGCGACTCACAGCTTGTGTAGAGAGCATTTCATTAATGCTGTGATCATACTGCTCAGCCAGGATAGCCAGCTTCCGGGTCTGCTCCTCCTTGAGCCGTTTGAGGACAGCTTTATGTTCACTCTTTGGCGTGGTCTCCAGCAGATGGTTTCTCAGTGCTTTGTACTGTCTGGTTTGGATCTTGCATGTATCCTGAAACTGCTTCTTTATCTGTAGTTCTTTTGACTGGAAAGATGGAGGGGACACAAAGAAAAAACCAGCATGTTTCAAATGAGCGAAATATCCATTCAAATGGATATTTAGGATTACATTAAGGATATGAGTTCAAGAATCCACAAATGTATATTAACATCTACAGTGCAAGGAGGGAAGCAAAATACACAAGAGGCAATGACTATTGCTGCAGCTGCTTTGACACTGCTACTGTGCGAAACAATTACAATACAGACGCTTTTATAACAAAGCTCCAGCCTAAATACAGCTGTCTCTGCACAAAGAGCCTCACATTTGTCACTGGACTAGATCCAGTCCTGGGTGTTGCTTTTCAAGAAAAGTTCTTGAGGGACAGGACTAATATTTGTTAGCACCGAAAGCCATACTTACATGACTGTGCTTGTATGGCACATATATATGAACAGCACTTAATGTTATGAAAAGAAGCAGATCTGGTGCATGGGAAAGGACAGGAAAAAAGAGCAATGCTTTTTCCATTGAGGGTTTGATGAATGTAAGACGTATTCTAACCCTTGATATTATGAGCCTGGTTTTCATAGAGAAACCCAAAAAATACTGGATGCTTTAAAATGTACACCACAAAACAGGACTATTGTGCTGTCTAGCAAACAGAACAATTCCCCAGTCCCACTGGAGGCTTACTGGGGATGGAGTTTTCCTCCCTTTGCACTTGCTAGCAACTCTGTATTGTTTAGAGACATAGCTGTGATTGCACACAGGGTTGGGAAACACCAATCCTGGAAAAGGTACTGGGATCCGGTTTTGCTGTACAACCTTGAAGAAATTAATTATTTTTTTTATTTTACCTGTCCCCAGAGCAGCTTGTGAAGTTTAATAGCTAGTAAGTGTTTCAAGATCCTGAAAAGGAGGGTGTTCTGGAGTTCTCTGTATCTTTCTATGGGATGGCTGGCAGGGATACTTCTAACACAGCAAAACCCAGAAGTGATGAGTGATGATGGTTAACTGACGGTCAACTGATGGTCAAGTTCACCATGGTATGAATAAATAAATAAATAAATAAATAAACACAAATCACTAAAATCAGACATGAGGGCCTTCCCACTGTTAGGCACCATGCCAAATACTGAAGCACTAGAGACACAAACAGCACAGGACCAGATTCTTGTTCGAGTAAGCTGGAAGAGCTCTGGGATCTGAACCAGTGAGCTTCTGTGCCTGGCCACATCAGCCCCTCCACTGCCTGCTCCTGGCACTAACTCAGGGCTCAGTAGGGCAGGTGACAAGCACAGCACTTGCAGCCACCTCGAAAGCTGCAGTGGGATCAAACAACACACCCAGCCCAAGCACTCTTTGCTGCATAAAACAACAAAAACAGTTCGTTAACCTGATGCAGAGAACAGGACAAAGATGGGTTTCATTCAAATCAAAACATGTATCATGAAGAGGAATGGATCCCTTTTAACCTTTCTAAATTTCACAGAAAGTTATTTCCTTCCAGGAAACCTTTAAGGTTGTTTCTCACTGTCCTTAAGGGAAGTGTCAGCAGGTTACACATTCCCATCAGGGACCTGGTCATAGCAAAACACTATCACAACCTATTTTGACCTCATTTTCTGTGAAGTCTTGCTTGGACACCAGACTCTGTTTACAGGCTTCCAATCCAAAGGCTTTAACAACAGGAAACAGAAGGGAGGGGTAAGATTTCCAGTCAGACTTCTGACAAGATCATTTTGACCTAGTATTGTGAAATACCAGCAAGAGGTATTTGCATCACAATTAACACACTCAAAATAATAACAGCCATTTTCACTGAAGGGTGAATTCTAGTTATGGGTCCTTCTGGTGCTGTCATAGAACAGACACTGACCGTTAAAAACCTGCTTCCAGGACAAAGGGCCTCACTAAATAACAAAGGGAAAGCCTGAAATGTGCCCTTGAGGGAAAATGTTGCTGGAGAGAGAAAGTGAACAAATGGTCAAATTATCTATTCAATTAAGAATACTTGCCTGCATTAGTGAGACGCAGGAGAAGGAGTTAATGCTACAGAACAGCCTCGATAAAGAGGGGATTGTGCTACAAACCCAACGGTTGTCCACGGGCTGTGTTGTTAGCACTGCGTGTACGCAAAGGTGCAGGATTGACAGCTCAAGCCTGAAATCCTTCACTAATCACAGAACAGCCATGCAAAGCAAAGTGCAAGCTTTCCATGCTCCCTGCAAAATGCTCCAGCCCTGTCCTCCCTGGAAAAGGGAAGGGGTTGGAGAGTCTGCAGAGGTGAGAGGGCAGCCAAGCCCCTGCAGCACAGAGGTACCACAGATCCTGCTGTCCCAGCTGCAGCCAAGGAAGGAGAACGGACATGCTGTCCACTCATGTTTGCACCACATCACCTTGGGGAGGCAGAACTCATTCATGCTAATCTCACAAGGATCAACCTAATACAGCTGCTTCAGTTTTACTCAGCTCAGAGTGCAGCACAGCTTCCCTGTGAAGTCATCAGCTATTTATACACTATATCCTTGGAGATTCTCAACAGTGATCAGATGGTCCCTTGTTCTCACAAGCCAGGTTTTCACTACTTAATATTATTCTAATATTGACAAATCAGGTATAATTTTTTCTTAAGTTGTGTTTTCAAGTTGGTTGTTTTCTCTGTAAAAAGATAACTTGCAGGTGGTGAAAACTAAGTCAGATGGAAAATATCATGAAGAGGAAAGATGTAGAACAACAAAGAAAGCCCATGCTCAGTATGCCATACACTCATTCTGTAACTGGCACAGCTGAACACTGGGTGGAGAGAAGAAGTCTGCCTCCTCAAAGGAAATGTACCAGGCAGCTTTGTGAAAGGCCTTATATCCCCTTCTCAGACACTTCAGAATAAACCACTGGACTTCTCTGGATGAAGTGAAGGCTTAAATGAAAACACTAAAAGCCTCAATTACAGAGGCCCCATAGTTCTGGTCAGCCACCACAGCTACAAGGGCAGCATGAGAAACCCAGGAGAGACACACAGCAAAGGTCAGTGCCAGGAGCTTCCTGAGGACACAGCACTTGGCCGGTGTCTCTCTCTTCCCCCCTCCCCACTTGCCACCATGCCAGCTTTAATACAAAAACACTAACCAGGTGAGTTAGCCAAGACTGAGGGTGCAGTTCATTTTGATGCACACAGCAACACAAAGCTTTTGGGTTTTGTTTTTAAATGACACTGCTTCATTACAGAAATACAGGTTTTATTTTTGTATATGGGGGAGAGAAGGATCAGAAAATGGTGTAGGAGGGGAAAAAAAAAGCATACTGCAAACATTAAATGCATTTTAAACTACCCCAAAAATGAAGGGACATTGCTGAGAAGAGCTTTTCAAAGAAAAGGAGGGACTAGTGCTGCTGTGGCCTGCCTGCAATACCCTGCAACCCTGATCACCACTATGGTGCTCTTCAAGTTAACGAGCTTCAAATCACCTTGGCCCTGCCTGCACTGCAAACGGGCTGTAATGGACCACTTTTCCATGGACCACCAGCTCTCGCACGCGGAGCTCCTACATCCCTTAGTACCTTCAGAGTTCCTACATCCCTTAGTACCTTCAGAGTTCCTACATCACTTAGTACCTTCAGGCTCTTGGGCTGCTGCCGGACCTCCATGACGTGCTTGCGCCGCAGCTCCCGCTCCCGGCGCTTGTTGTATTCCAGCTGGTTGGTGAGCTCGGTCTGGTGCTGGAGCCGGATCAGCTCGCAGCGCATCTTCTGGATGGTGCTGAGATGGCGGAACTCCAGCTCCTGCATGGACTCGTGCTGACGCAGCAGCATGGCGTGCTCCAGGTCCTTCTGTGTCTGCCTTTTGTTTAGCTCCTAACAGGAGGACAGAGGGAATTATTAGGTTCTTTGTACTTACTTGGATTTCCGTTCACAACGTGACATTTCACTTGGTTCGCAAGGGCATTTCTCTCTTTCCAAGGCATCTGAGGACAGACCACAGAGTTTCTTGGTCTTATCAGCAGCAGACAGCAATGCCACCGGTAATTTTTCCTTCCTCATTTCACTTTTCTTCTTCCTGTTCTAGATGCTCAGCAGGATTCACAGTAAGCATTTTCTGTTAACTGTTGTGTCTGAGGACTTTTTGGACCTAACAATTCTCCTGCAATAGGGCATTAATCTGTACACTGGATGCCACAGGAATTACCAGATGGCACTGCAAAGCATCAAACCATTGTTCTACCAAAACACTTTGGTTGTGGTAACCAACACTTCTGTTTGAGTTGGATTGCAGGTGGTCTAATGAGATGCACTTCACACAGGTGCATCCAGGTCTGATCTCTGCCTGTTCCCTTACCTCCCGAACCAGGTCCTGCTCCAGGTTATGGCGGCCCAGGAGCATCCGTCTCTTGAAGCGGCGACACTCCAGCTCCAAGTACTGCCTCTGACGCCTCAGTAAGTTGGCTTCTTCCTCTGCCTGGAAATGCTGGATGTTCTCCTTCTGTTTGGAGAGCCACTCCTGCTTCTCCTTCTTTGGAGTGCTCTGGTTTTCATTCAGCTCCTGATAATGGCAAGGTAATTAATTGTGGAATAGTTACATTAAGTTCCTTGGCCATGAACTGGACAGACCTGACTAATAAACTACTGAACTATGTTCTACCCTCTCTTCTCAAGGTTGGTGCCATCTCAGCCTCCTCAAAATGCATCACATCACATAAGGAACACTAAGGAAGTACCAGGAGACAAATCACAGTGGAGCAGTTTTAACTACAGCTTTTTTTTTGCACTGGCCAAAATATTGGTTTATGTCCACGGTTTCCAAACCTACATATTAGCTGAAAATGTCAAAATGATGGGTCGCCACTGAAAACACTCGGAGGTACTGCCATACTGCCTGGCAAACATCTTTACAGGCTCCCAAAGGACTGGGAGAAGGAAAGCATTGACGTCCTGTTGTTCAAACAGAACTCCAGCCACATGAAGCACATCAGAAAATTTTTTGTGTCTTGCTTGATCAGAGCACATACCCATTTTACAGTAACTCATCAAGGCAGAGCTGCTCACTGAGATGCCGTAACTCACAAAAGCAATGTAAAGAAGTTCACAGGTAAAACTTAAGAGTTTCCACATTTGTACTACATTCAACACAGAGCTTAAAGTATCTTTGGCAAAAGACTCTGCTTGCTCGAATTGCATACTAGAGATGCCCATGCAGTAATTAACACTTGTTGTGATACATTTCAACTGAAGTATGAGACAGAACTCCTCTGTATTTCATCAGTGTTTCTTGGTGCTCTGTGATCTACTGCCCACTTAGAAAAAGATTCTATGTTATTATAAAGAGCCCACGCTACTGTAGTTTTTGTCAGATCTTTCTTGGCTCTGCTGCTCTTTAGCCTTTTTTTTCTCCTGGGAAATGCCTATGTTTGGGAATATTCCCCTTTGGAGCAAGTTCCAAAGCTGTGTCACACAAACTGATGGTTGAGCATTAAATGGTTCTTTCAAAAAAATTATTTACAGTGCTTACGGTTTCAGTCACTCCACAAAAAGAATCAGGAAGTTTCATTCTACAGTTTCTCTGCATTTCACAGAGATCTCGGTTTTCACTAAAATGCAATGATTATTAAATAATTACACAGATTTCACCATTAAAATTAATAGTGCTTTACAGGTACTTTCCTTACAAAAAAATGCAGATCATCTTTACTGCTCTTTTCTCTTGCTCCTGTACAGAAATACCATTAAGTGATAAGAAACTTCACTAACTGCTGCAGTGAATGGCCACTATCTGCAACAACAATGTATGAGACAAAACCTCATGACCTTTCACAAACTACCTTTTTTCATTCCCTAGGATTGCCAAATTTTCACGTTTCTGGCTAAAAAGCAGTATTAAACACTGGAGAGGTTTGTACTTTCACAAGATAAACATACAGGTACCGGTAACTAACTAACTAAACTCTATAACACAAAGGTCAAAGATATGTACAAATATAGTACACACAGGACTCTGCTCATGAAATGCAGAGCTCGTTGCAATCCTGTGGAAGATCTGTGGTGCACAGTGCCACTTTTATTTCTGCATGTTCGCCACTCTCACACTGTATCACACATTTCTCACTGCAGGTTGAGTTACCTCTTTCAGCTGCTCTTTACGGAGTTTATATTCTCTCTTCTGGGACTCCAGGAAACTGTTCAATTCTTTTTTCTGTTGGGCCTGAATATGCTGTTGAAACTTCTTTTCTTCATTGGCCATCACTTTAGCCTACAGCAAACCCAGCAGCAAGTCAGTCTGAGTCCCAATGGATTACAGCTCATGTCCCATTTCAGCCCCAAGACCCAGAACTCATGGTAGCCACCATGATACTCAGCAAGCCTCTGGACAAGTCCAAGTCAGAGGAGCTTGTCCTCACTCTCTCCTTATTCCCCATCCCATCAAGGCACCCAGCAGAGCCCTTCTCCCACTAGTGCCACATTCCCTCAGCTAATCTTGCCTAACAAAATCAACACCTTATGATAAACTGTATCCTCAGCCCTCCACTGAGAGATCAGAGATGAACAAAAATCAATAATAATTGCTGTAGGCAGCACCACTTCATTATCAATTATTTAAAAGCATAGCCCCCCTCATCCATATATAGGCAGACAGCGAACATTTAAGTGTAGCTGGCACATTTCTCCACAGGCTAATCTGCCTCCACAACACTCAATGGCAGGCAATTATTGACAGCACAGACATGGCAAGAGAGAGGAAAACCCTCACAGTGTTTCTTCTGGGGTCAGGATTCTAACATTCAGTGTAATGCAGTGCTGTGAAGGACACACCTTTCCTCTAGTTACACAAGCCCTTAGTGTAAGGAGGTGATGTATTAACCTTTTTCTAATTAGCAATTTGCCTGCCTTCTGAAAACAAGACATCTAAGAGTCCACGCTGTCATCTCTACATCAGTGATGAGAAGTGGACAATTCAATGTAATTAACAAACATGGGTTGGTCTGATAAACCATAACCTCCTACCTCTTTTTCCATGGCTGCTTGGTGCTTTTTAATTAGCTTCTCCATTTCTGCAGCAAAATTGTTACGCTGTGTTTCGAGATCTTTGTCCAACCTGAGGCGGTGCTCGTCCATCTCTGCCTTCAGTTTATTCTCTAATGCCATCAGTTGCTTCTGGTGCTGCCGCCTCATACGTTTATAGCCAGACATCTGCTCTCGGAGCTCAGAGTCTTGTTCATGTTCCTGCATTTGCCTTGTCACCTAGGAAGATAACCACATCGGGCCAGAGGAAGTTAATGCTGCTTAATCTGCTTTTCAGCAGTCTTCAAACCACAAAAGAAAATGATTCAGTTAAGAAATATGATTTTGTTGAAAAGAAAAGCACACATCCTAATGGCAGCAGAGCAGATTAAAAACTCAATTCTGCTGTAGGAGATAAGCTCACATGGGCTCCAGCAGAAAAACAGTACAATTGTTATAAAGCTGGTACTAAATAATGGCCTTTTAGCCTAATACAATGAGGGTGGATACATACACACACACACAAATACTCATAATATGCGTATGAAAATAAAAACCAGCTTATTATTATAAATGGTTTCCTATATTCTACTGGGCACATTGGGTTTGAGACTATTTAATATACACAAATTACATTTGCCCAGGTGTCTCACTGAAGCTTTTATTAACTGACACTAAATTATTTCAGTGATATTATCTCAGTCAATGAAGATAGCTCACATGCTGGTGATATTCTGGGAGCTGTGAGAAGTTGCACAGAGCATCCCCTCCTGCAGAACTCCCCCCAAAACCAACCCTCCACGTACCAGCGACGCTGTGCGTATGGTAGCAAAGTGCTCTCGGTTGCGATAATGAGACTTGTGGCGAGATACTTGGGGAGGAGACTGGGGTTCTGATGCCCTTGTCCGAGGATCCGACTCCTCTCTGTAGTTTTCTTCCTCCTTATCAGCAGATATTAATGTCAGAGAATAAAGAGAAACTGTGTTACTGAAGATTTTTAATTTCGGTCTTTTTATTTAAAAGGAAGAAAAGAACATTTTACATTTATCAGCCCTGAAAGATCCTCCTGCCAATGAAGGTATATACTGCAAAAAGAATTCTGATCTAGGACCTTTCCTTTCATAAATTTCATCAGGAATTTTTATTACTAAGAGGAAGATTACTAATTAAAGCTGAAAATGAGAAAAAAAAATGGAAAACTGAAAGCTGAGTTAAACAGTTTACTTCAACAAAACATGAAAGCTATAAAGTAGATTTTATCAAGTCTGAAAGACAAAAACATCTTTGTACCACTGAAAGACAGAGGAAGATTTTCATTACACCCACTGCAGAAATACCTCAAAGCAAATTTAAAAATTTGTCACGGTGTATTCCACATTCTTATTTTGAGTTTGTCATTCATCACAGAGAGATTACTAGTTAGATATGATACACTAATTAACTCCCTGAGGAAATACCTGTGTCTTTGCTGCATATCTGGGCAAAGAACAAGACATTCTAGCCACACCTATTAGCCATGGAAATGGTAGTGCTCTGAGCAAAGGAGAGATAACCCCTCCATGGCAAGAGCAGCCCAGCTCAGAGGACACTCCCCAGCCCACCCTTCATCTGGCAGAGGGAAAGCAAGGAAGTGGTTTCTGCTGCATTTCTTTTTTCCTACACCTTTATTCATTAACCAAATATTCAAATCAAGCGCTGGGAAGCTGGGTGCTGCAGAGCAGATTTCAACTTCTACTGTGGGTCCTGACTTTAATTCTCTAATGAGGAAGTGAAAAGGAGAACTCTCATATCCTGTTGTCCCACAAGGCAGTGCTGTGCACATTAAGGGCATCCACCAAATAAACCTATTTACAACCCGCCATTCCAACTCCTCCTGATAAAGCAAACTGCTTTTGAAACAATTCAGTTCATAAAATAATTTTTAGTGAATTAACAAAAATAAACGATTTTCACAGCCACTTTCCCAAGTCTCCAGTGCACATTCATAT
Organism: Eulacestoma nigropectus; assembly: GCA_013397775.1. Classification (NCBI taxonomy): domain Eukaryota; kingdom Metazoa; phylum Chordata; class Aves; order Passeriformes; genus Eulacestoma; species Eulacestoma nigropectus. Next base: position 33,686 of record VZTE01002110.1, read on the forward strand.
ATCTGGGGCACAATAATAAAACCTGCAGATAATGACTTGGGAATGGGAGCAGCCGACTTCGTGCCAAGCAAATTCTCTCCCGTTTTACACCTCTAAAGTTCTCCAGTAAGAATCCAGTGCTTACCGGCTTTAAATGAATGACAGAGCTATTTGACATCACGGTGTGGTCCCCCTCCATCATATCCAGCTCGCTCTTATCATCCGAGGCATCTGGAAGACTGTTAACACTACTGCTTTGGCTACTGGCACTGATAGACATACTAGGAATGGACTGATTACTTCCGACACTGTTCACTGTTCCCGTCCTGCCCACACCATGATCTTGTTCCTAGGAGAAAGGAATTAGAAAGAAAATTCAAACCCATCCCAGTGGTACCTGCGGACATTACCGAACGGAACGTTCATTCCATTTCTCTCTAAAGGCATCTACCCGCCATGTAATGGCACTTTCCACCCTCCAGGCATTGCCATGAAACGTTTTTCTTGTGGGATGCTGGGGAGAGAAAGAGTCGGCCTTGTCAAGATTAACTGGCTGATGTCAGATTCTTTTCAACAGCAAGCCTGTTAACAAGCTGAACTCTATCATGTATCAGCCACAGCGTGTCACCAGAAACTGCTGTGACACCAGCATCACCTGAGTGCTCAGCTGGGACCCCGCACCTTGCAGGTTCCTTTCTGTACACAAGAACTGGAATTCAGAGTCTCCATCTCTGCATGGTGACTGCAGCACTCAACCCAAAAAAGGTAAATCAATTTCCTTGATGACCTGTTTTTCTTCTTCTTCTTTTTTTTTTAAAATAAAGCAGGTACAAATCTCTATGCCTTAGACTTAGAACAACATTTTCAGGACATACGGTCAAAACAGAGGTTAACTGCAGTTGCTAAAGAGTCCTCATGAAGCCTCATAAATAGGCAAAGAAAGCCAGGGTTTATAGAACTGGAAGCTGACTGTTCAAGCATAAACACATGGCACAGCTTCTTGCCAGCACTAGGCATCTACCCTGTTTGTCCTTGTTTGTGCCTTGAGGTAGCTTTATTCCAAGCACAAAGAGGGAGACAGTGTTTACAGCCAGGTGTGTAAACAGCCTCTCTTCGTTTCAGCAATATCTGAATTGTGGTTATTTAAATGACAGTCTCATTTTCTCTGGTTCAGTGATGAAATTCAGCATTTCTCTCACCTCCTCCTCCTCCTGCGTTTCCACTGCAGGACCATTGTGGGCCTCCTGGAAGAGGAGCTTCTTCATTTTACGATACTGCAGGTTGTCCAGTTCTCTCACTGCATCCTTTGTTCTCTGAATCAGGTCTATTAACACTGTTTCGGGCCGCTCTCGAAGAACAAACATGTGCTGCAGAACACACAAATAGGTGAGTGGCCTCTCACACCTCCAATGCACATGCTTTGAGGACACAGTGATGAGCTCTAGGTTGAGTTTATTAGCCCTCTTCCCTGCACAGGAGGAGAACACCTTCCCAGCTTCCACTGGCATTATTTTTAGACATCGCAATCCAGAAATATTTCAGAATGATTGCTTTCCGATGGCAGATTTCCACCAAAAAATAAAGGCGTAAAAACCCAAAAATGGCATTTTACATGCCATGAAAACTTGCTCACCATAAACCTACACTTCAGAGACATTATCTACTTGTGGTTTAGTGAGAGAAGAGCAACAAATACCAGATAGAAGCTAAAGGTGCTAGACTGGCTAGTATCTTTAACCAAATGTTAATTAACTCATCAGCTAACTCTTAGTATAAAACCCTTTTCCTTGTTTAGAAAAGCTTGGGAATCAAATATTCATCATACAGCTCTGAGTCACAAAATAGGCTATGAACCTTAGAGCCTGGTCCTGGAACAGTTCCCCATGTTCTGCTCTTCTCTTGGAGATATTCACCACATTTCTCTGCAAAGGTGGCTACATTTTGCCAACAGGTAAAGCAAGAACTGTCTGTGTATGTCAGAAGCAGCTTTTGCAGTCTCCAGATGCAATGTGCTGTGCAAGCATGAGTCATTATTAACACTGCCACTACTTTCATTTTGTTCCTTTGGAGAACTGCATTGCTGTTTCCAACATGGCACATTCCCTACCTGTCCCTGTAAAGTGGCATGCAGCTGTTTCAGACTATAGTCATGGAAGGAATACGTTCCCAAACGTTCCATTTTCATCAACGTTCTCTTTAATTGCAGAACATTGCTCAAAATAAAACCAATCTGTAGAATTCTGAAATGGCAGGACTACACACCCACACCGAAACCTTTCCCGGATAATTGCATTTACTTTCTGAATAGACAGTTTTCAAAGAGGCACAAGTCCTCAGAGCCATTTTTAGGTAAAAACATGCAAAAAGGTGCTAATAAAACCTTCATAAATAGCATCCATTTCCCTGCAATGCAAAAAATTTGGAAAAACACTGTTTAGCAGAAACAGGGCCAGGATAAAAAGAAACCCAAAATGTCACAAGCACTGTAAAGAGAATGATAAGTTAGCAAAATTCTGAATGCCACTTGATGCCATAAAGGAAATCCATCAAAGTCACACAAAAAAGCAGCTCTAACACCCAACTTCTATGTGAGTTCTGTTCACGTCAGCCTTTTGCAACAATCTACCCCACTGGCTTTGTCTCCAGACTAGAGTGAGCAAAGCCAAGTACCTGCAGCATTCAGGAGCACAAATGAAGAACTAAAAAAGCAGCTAAAAAATAAAACAAGAGAAAGCCTGAAGACTGCTGAGGCTTTTTCATGCCATGGAAAAATACAGGGAGGAAAAACTGCTTCCTTTTGCCCCCTTTTCCCCAAGGATACCATTAGAACAGTGAATTTCAGGTCTGTGTAAAGCACATTGGAGTGTACATAGCACAGAACACAGAGGGAAGTAACAAAAGGTATTTGTTAGCTAATGCACTGCAGTTCTGTCAGGATTAATTATAATCACTGGAATGATTGAGTTTACAAACTAGAACTCTCGACAAGTTGATGGTCATCCAGTGTCACTTGGTGGAGTGACCTTTTATGATGAGAACTCCAAGGCTGGCTTGGAAAGTCACCTGGGGAACACTCTGAGACACTGCAGACAGGCAGTAAAGCCAGGGCTGCCAGCTCAGTACACCCCACAGCACTCTCAGCTCAGAGGCGTTCGAGCATCATTAACCATAACCTTGTACAGTAGGTGAGACAGATCATCATCACAGGGCACAGCCTCTTTTAATACCACATGGAAAACAGAAAGGACAAGCAAGCCAACCTTCAGAAGCTCCTCTGATGTAGGCCTGTCTTGAGGAATTTTCTGGAGGCAAGAATCTACGAAGTTTCGAAAATAATCAGACCTGTGTCAAGGAGAGGAAAAAAAAAATCCACCTAAGTTAACAACCCAGTTTAACTCATTAAGGAGTCAAGATCCTCACAGCTGGATGCTTGCAGCTCCTAGACCAAGGACTATGGTTCAGTAAACCATAATTAGGAAGTTTTTAACTTTTGAAATTACTTTACCGTATTTGCTGTTTTCAAAAGACAGTTGTTGAGGCTAGGAGGCACAAAATGTTACTACTGTGCTTTATTCTTCTGAAGTTTATGCAACAGACACTTGCCACACACAAGCTGTGTCTTCATCTTGCAAAGTAATACTTCAACAAAATAAGATTTAGAAATTGACAGTGTGGTTCGTGATAAAAAAAACCACTAAAACCCACAGTTTTGGCTAGCTTGGGAGCTTCCAAAGTTTACTGACCCACAAACAGAATTTTTTACAGGATCCTAAGTTCTTCCAGCAGCCTGACCTGTTCCTACTACACTGAAGAATCTCAAATGTATATTTAGTAATTGGTCAATTTTGTATATGAAATATATAATGAATCTAATGAGAACCTTCCAGCTCACATCCTCCCAACAGGAATCCAGCCATTTCAAGAACTCAGCATGACAAAGCACTCCATTTACAGTGATCCCCTACAACATTCCTCCCTCAGCAATACTCACCATTCATTAGACTGTAGTGTAGGGGATTCATTCTGCGCTATGTGATATAAGGCACTCATTGCGTTCATGTTAAACAAAGGAGGCTTCCTTTCCGCTGCACACAAGAGAAAAGAAGTTTTGATATAGGGAGATAGCCTCATGTTGTTGCTCTTTTCTTTTTTTTTTTTTTTTTCCCAGTTTACATCCCTTTAGAAAGAAAACCACATCAGCAAAATCCCTACTGCCCGAACACGGAACCCCAAACCAACCCTACCCTGCAATCAGACAGATATGTTGGCGTACGTCCTGTGCCATTGCAGAAGATGAAAGCTCTTTGAAGATCAAATGCCTTGTCCTCTCAAGCTTTTAAATTACGTGGTTTATCATAGTTGAGTTCTCTGACTCATTGTAATGTTCTAAAATAGGAGTAAGTTAACAGTAAGCTCTATACTGGGTGTTTAGCCACTAAGCATTCTTGGTTCATACACCCCCCCCTTTGTTTTTTTTAATCTACAGTTGCTAAAAAGCTAAGAAATATTTATTTCTAGCAGGACAGCAGTGATGAAGAAAAAGCTGGTTACAAGAACCATCAAATCACACTTAACTGACTAAGCACATGGGCAGGAAGTCAGCAACAGGCCAACTCTTTATACTATTTTGAGAGTTGCCTTCTCTTTGGCTCTTCTCTCTTTCAAGCTTGTGTTACTCTTATAGACTGACACAGCACGAAAGCTTAATGAGGAAGGAGATGATCTCACTGTAACAACAAAATTGAAGCTTCATCAGAACGTTTATGGGGCAAACTTTATAAAGCTCAGCCTCGCCATAAACATTCCAGAGAAGCTGGTCAGGCCATGAGGATGTTCCTACACTACTGAAAATGCAACAGAAAACTTTCCTTCCTCAAAAAAAAAAAAAAAACCAACCAAACAAACCAAACAAGGAAAAAAATAATGCTGGTTTTCTTATTCTGCTCCTCAGTTTTGAGTCAAATAGTAGCACTGAACTATGGATCAGAGATCATGGTTCACCCATGGCTATGGCAGGATGGACTAAGCCCTACAAATTCCTCAGAATGGGTAATCTGAGGAGTTAAGTCTTTCCTCAAATGCAGAACTTTACCTCCCCTAATCTGTCAGATAACTAGTTGCTGCTACCAAGGATCAGACTGATTATTCATTAAACTATTTTAACTGAATGTTCTCTCTAGCTTTTTTTCTCTTAGCTCACCACAATAAAATAGAAATCTCTGGAAACCCTGAAACAGCCCTCAAAAAGACCATTTCTAAGAGTAAGTGATAATTTGAGAAGACTACCAGACATCTAATTTTCCTGCTGTCTTCCCATGCTTACTCAAAGCAACACAAATGAGCCAGGCACATGGACCCAGCCTACACTGCTCTGCTGTCCTGACCTAGTCTCACCTCCCACCACGCCAGCAGCCATAGACGAAGCCCAACACGCTTCATCCTGCAAGAACGCGGCGTGCAGGACTCCCGGGGGTGTGGTGGCCATGAGCTCACTGCATTCCTGGAGCCCTGCAGGCAGCCAAGTCTCCTTACTCCACTCAGAGCAGGATTCTGTCATGACAGTCACACCCCTGCAACTTGCTTTATACTGGCAACCAAAAAAAAAGAAAAAAAAAAAAAACCAAACAAAAAAACCCAAGAAAATCTCTGCTCTGAAGAAAGAATCTATTTCATGTCCTGGAAGAAAATGAAGTTGACAGTTTGGAATGCCAGACAGCATTTTTAGCTAAACTGTGCAGTTCACATGGATTAGTGTGTTCCTGAGAGCTCTCACTGCCTGGCTGGGCTGCTCCTGCACGGAGGTCGGGTTGGAGCATGAGCAATCAGATCTGACAAGGATGGGAGGACAGCCTCAGGTGCATGGGAGCAGTGGCGTGCATGGTGTGCTTCAGCGAGGGCATTTTTGTTCCAAGAAAACGCGACGTGTTAAATTTAAACAGAATGCCACACTAACAATGTCCCTTTAAACTGCCATCCTGCTTTAAAGGGTCTGTTCTAATGGCAATGCCATCATTTCTTTAGGCTTTGAGTTTCAGGTTACCACTTCAAAATTGGATTATTTCATTTCTTTTCTTTTAAGGAAAAGAAAAATCTATTCAGAAGTGACAATACACAGTGAATGCAGCTTTGAAGTTGTCCACTTCTCCAGAACTTCATCACTGCAGAATTTGTTAATATAGCTTAAATTTTCATGGAAACAATATCAACTTACAGCATTAAATATATCTCCACACTGGTACCTTTCATGGTTCACTTCTAAAGCTGTTCAGCAATAGACTGTTTTTCAGTTCAGAAATTAACTGCCTCTCCCACAGAATGTGAACACCCTTAGTGATATCACTTGGCTATTCTCTTTGTCTACACAACTTTTTCTTCAGGTAATGAAAACACCAGTTCAATAAACATCACACTGGAGACTTGGTCTTGAATTCTAGAGAGCACATTTAGCTCTTTTCTCTAGAAGTCAGGTCCCAGAGAAACCAGGACAAGGAAGGGAGCACAAATCTTCTGCACTGTGATTCAGACAAATAAGTTCTAGGTATTAAATAACAACATTTTAATTTTTTTCAAAGGAAATAACTTACCTAACTCAATACAGGTAATTCCAAGAGACCAAACATCTACTTTGCCATCATACTGCCCTTCATCCATGGCTAAAATCACTTCTGGGGCCATCCTAAGAAAGGAAATTGGTGCTCAAAATAGGCAATACAACACATTCTTTTCATCAGCACGAAATAGGCTGTTTCCCTGATTTCAGCTACCATAAACAAATCATTTCCCAAGCTATCAGGCATGACCATGGGATACTGGGAACAAAGACCAGGCACCCACACTAGTGCAGGCCTGCAGAGGCTGCGTGATGTTCTCCTGTGCTTTGCCCAGCTCCCCATTTATGAGTATCGCCACCTTCTCACCCTCGCACATTTCCAATAGTTTAGCTGGCTGACCAACTCTGGTGCAATAATTATAACATGTAGTTGTGTAAACACCACAGATTAGGTGTAAGAGATCAAAAGCATACAAAGGATCTGCAAAAGGGTTGGTTCAAGTGAACCTGGCCTTTCCTATGAAAGAAAAAACACTTCAGTTATTTCAACAGCCAGACGCGGTGAGAATACACGAATTGTTTAAACCACTGGGGGGAGTGATTAAAATATATTACAGATGATTCAATCCCACCTCTACCACTTTAGATCAGTCAAAGTAGAATAGCAAAATATTTTTATTACTTTTTGTGAACTACAAATACAGGGATACACAGTTTCTTGGAACTGAGAGCCTACTTACTATTTAAACTATTTTTTCTAGCAAAGTACATTTCATCACCACCACAACTGGAAGATTACAAAGCTCCAGTAAGACCAAGTATACTAAATAGCCAATACATGATCCTTTCACTTCAGAAAGCCAGAAATAAGTAAAATTCTTGGCTTACCAATATGGCGTCCCCACAAATGAGTTGGCAGGAGATGCTATGGAAGCAGACCCAAAGTCAGCAAGTTTCACCTGTCCTGGCTCTGTCAGCAGGATGTTCCCTGCCTTGATATCTCTGGTGACAGAATACAAGTGTCAGTACTACTCCTCTCCAAAGAAGAAAACTCTCTATTGGACAGACTACGAAACACACCAATACTCACATGTTCGAGCTGCAAATTATTCACATTTCCTCCAAACACAAAGTCTTTAACCATTAGGTTAATTGCTTAAAGTGGCCCTTGATTTTGGAATCTTTTGTCTTAAATGTTACTCTTAAAATGTCTGCCTTAAAAATTAACTTTAAATGGCACAACAGGATAAGCTTCACACACAGTTCACCAAAACCTTCTGAATCAAGTATGTCCTTTTTCAAGGTTTTTTAAAAAGACTTAATAACGTACTTATTCAAATTCTTCATCCTACTAAAATGCAGCAGCTACTTTAAACACAAAGAACATTTGCAGCCCAAACTCACTGTGTGCTTCTCAATATGTGTGTTTGTTTAAAACTATTTTTTCAAGAATTAGTGCTCTCCCTGCCCCAGCATTCTTGGCCTCAGAGTTCCTACAAACTGTTTGGGTGCACTTGCTATTCGCTGCTTCAGGGACAATCAGCACTGGATCAAGGATTGAAAAGCTTAGCAAATTCGAAGGAATTCTGCAGAAATTATTAACACCAGCTGTAAGAGACAGTGCATGTGCAGATAGAGAGCTTGCTAGTGTTTAAACTACTGTAAATCACTTGTTTGAGAGCATATGGATACTGTGAAAAGAAAATCTCTGCTTACAATGTTGAATTTGGGACAGAGGGGATACAATCAACAAAACAAATTACCTGTGTGTATGAGACAGCAAAAGTATAACCACTTACCTATGGATCATATTGTGAGAATGCAAGTATGCTAATCCCTGGAGAGCACCATGGGTAATTGCTGCTATTTCCACTTCTTGCAATGGCTTTTTATGAACTTAAGGAAAGAATTTACATGAAATTCAATATTACAGAAAACAATACAGTTTGCAGCATGCAAGCAAGTACTGTTAACAATGTAAACAGAAATACTAAAAGTTCATTTTCACTAGGTTCAGTATGAGAAGCAAATGTAAAAATAGTTCACAGAGTACATTCTCTAATCAGATGTAATCTTCTAACTGTAAACCAGCAGCTATTTACTACCAAAGAGACCATTCTCCAACCATAAACTACATTCCTGTCAGTTCTGTGACCATTCTCCCAAGTAACTGCTTGAGACTCAATACCCAGTTTTCCGCTAATGAAGCGAAATCCCAAACCCCAGAACGTTACAGCAATTCACACACGCATAAATTGTAGCAACACAGATGAGATTCTGGCAGCTCAGCTTTTGGTCCTGAAATGTTTCTGGCAAGGAAAGGAACAACTTACTGGCCACACATATATCTTCAAAGAAAGTTCACTATAAGAAGCCTGATAGAAAAACGACCATTTAACAAAAGACCTCATCAAGCAAAACCCTAATACTGCTGCAGTGCTATTTTAGTCAACAGCCCTACAGTTGTTAGTAAGCATTAGGATCAACAGCAAGGGTTTTCAGAAGTAAATCTTGAACTGTCATGGCAGGAGAACCTAAAACTCGGAAGCAAACAAATAGCTCACTGAAAACTTCAAAATAATATGAACCAAGGAGAAACTAAGCACCTGGGAAAGCCAATATTCTACAGAAAAACCACTACAACTATGCAAGAATTTGACAAACTTTGCCTGTTCATACACACTCTGGTCCCAAATAAAACTATATGCTCAAGGACAAATCTGTGATGCTGTAACCTCCTAGTTCAGTACTCTACTTCTGACTTTCCATTAAATAAACATGTGTGACTTACCTTCTAATAAGTCTGATGCTGATCCTAAACAATATTCCATAACAAGCTGTTATAGAAAGAAATCAAAGTAGTTAGAAAATCTGTAATAGTAAATACATGTTTTCTGGACTTGTATGGAGAAATCTAGAACTAATTCCTGAAGCACACAGTGCAGGCTGCCACAACAAAGCAAGTATTGCTTGTACCATAAACTCCATCCCAGCACTGTCACACTGACCCCTCCCACAGTACAGCTCTAACTGGAATTAGGCATAACCCTCCTGTGTAAGACACCAAGCAACACCACTTGTAAGGAAAGCAAAACCACATTCATAACCAGTTAGGTATTGTATTACATATTGTATTTTATATGCACATACTTAACATGAATGTTAAATTGCACTTAACAAGCTTATCAGAGTATTAAAGGGCTATTTAAGGATTTACTTAAGATTCTGTCCCAGTCAGATTTCAAAAAGAGAAACGAAAACTTTGCCCTACAGATTTATTGAAGCTAATTCACAAAACAGTACTTACAACTTAAACTATTAGTTCAACAATATGATTTCTTTAGTATATTGCACTACAAAACTGTATCAGTGATGGGTGTACATTATTTCAAATACTCAGTTCATCAAGCTAAACAAACTAGAACAGCAACATTTAATCTAAGCAAAAGGGAAAATTTCCTTAAATTTTGGTTCCAGAAAGTACATTCAGTTTTGCTGAGCACCTGTAAGGCCCTTGGCTATGCTCATCTCAGTCTGTGCAACACCGGTGCTCAGGTGCCTGCCAAAATCCAGCTGGAGAGATTTCAAAGCACCTTTAACCAAGGCAAGAGAAGTGCAGAGCAGCAGATGCTTACCCATGCTGTATGCTCCCGCAGATAGCAGCCTTTGTATTCTATACTGTTAGGGTGTTTTATTCTTTGGAGGAACTTGACTTCCTTAATAATATCCTGCCATTTCTGTAGGGAATAAAAGGAATAGAAAGACTTTATAGAACCGCTACCTTTTTTTTTAGGTTGTTGTTATTATGTCCTTTAATTATTTTAAGAGGCAAAACTATCTCAAGGTTCAAATCAAAGTAAGTTTGCATCAACACCATGATGTTCACAGCTTAACTCCTCAGACCTACAAAATAAGTTGCTGATCAATTAGGCCATATGCAAGGATCTCTCATCAATGTAATGCTTTACATTTATATGTGTACATAGGATATACTAGTAAACACTTAATATCTGAGCAAGTCCTCAAAAAAGAAGAGATCCTCTATTAAGGGATACCATTTCTGTTGTCAAATCAAACATACACCCCAACCTGAAAGAGATGTGGGTGATAAGTGTCCTTCAGCAGGATCAGCTGCCTCTCTCAACTCTTGTTACTATAAAGACCTATCCCTACTAGCCACTATAATACACTGGATGAGGCTCCCTTTATCAGCTGCCAACTATGTGACTACATTCTTGATAATGTTTCTCTACTACTAGTTTAATCTTTACAAGGGCCAATTTAAAATGAGTTACCTACTAGATAAGGGAATGGTTCTGCTGGAGAAAAAATATAAACAGATAAAACAAAGCCCAGTTTATAATAAGGGGAACTCTGCCAGTGCAACTTTAAAGTACAGAGGAGGCCAAAATGTCAAGTTCCAATGTGTGCTGACACTGCTCCCCTCTGAGACCTCCAAGCCCCCCCATGCGCTGCACATCCACATCTCCTCTGGCAAGAAAGGCAAAAGTCTGAGATTCCAACAGCAAAACTACAACTACCAGAAAGTACCTTCAAAACCAAATGCAGTAGCTGAAACCATTTAAGTATGCAGGCGTCAACATAACAGTGTTGACACTGCAAATGTTTTTGAGCAAGCGTATCAGTTCTGAAGCTAACCAGAGGTAGAGAAACCTCACCCAACACCAAAAGGCTCAAAAGCTGTTTTCCAGGTCCTGTTAATCTCTCAGCACACTCTTCCTCAGGTGTTGGTATGTGGGTAGTATTCACAGAGGGCCCATCCACCCTAAGGCTTTGGAAAACATGTGCAAAAACTCAATAAAAATTTTAGGGTTAGAGAAATGCACGAAACCAGGGAACACAGAAGCCGAGGCAGCTGATTGACTAAGTTAAGCATTTCTCAACACCAGAAATGCTATAGAATGACACAGTGCAGCTGTAACGTAAACTCCCTCACTGACACTGGAGTGACAGTTGCCTTTTGCCTTCAGCCTCAAAGGCCTTGAGGTACTATGCAATAAAAGCCAAACCAAGAAAGCACCATGCTAAACTTCTACACTGGGAAGAGAGAAGTGATGTATTAGTCAAGAAGTAGTCATGATTTCCTGCATAAAAAAAAGCTCCAAGATCACATTAAGACCACAGTACTACATTTTTCAAAGGTTTTTAACTTATTTTTAGTATAAAATATGACCTTATTTGAGACAATAATTGTTCCCACCAATGATAAAATCTTATTATGAAACTAAAGTAAATACAAATGATACCAGAATGCCCTTAATCAATTTTCTTTACATAGGCTAGATCATAACTCTAGTGAACTTCTGAACAAAACAAATAAATATGGATGTAAAATAGAAAGTGTTTTAATCCTGGTCTTATTCCTTTCTTCAAAATAAAGAAACATACGCATTGAAGACAAACAAAAGCTATTTCTGAAGCATGCACAGTTTGTTTCATTCATGTGAATAGAGTATTTATAGCTCACAGTAATTAAAACAGTAGGACAAGTAGCAAGTACAAATTATTCTTTCATCAGTACACAGTTAAACAAGTCACCGCAGTGACAAAACAGAAACAGGCATAGCAAATTTAACTCTGAAACTAGAATTCAGGATTGCTAGAGAGACACTGCCACCTCTACCTCCCACACAGACATCCACACACACACACAGAGGAAGGAACAGTTCAGCTCCTTGGAGTGCAGATGATCAATACACAAAAGGCAGGCACAGAAAGCAATGAGCTGTTAGTCGAACTCATCGGAGCAAGACTGCTGCTAAGATTGGAATATAGAGAATGGAGGGAGGGAACCATAAATGCCTTGGACACCATGTTTACAATAAATACTTCTGTTGAAAAATCATGCCATGATTTGATAGATGTTATTTACCAGAAATAATATTAAATCAGCTGCTCGTGTCATCTTGGGCTTTTCAAGAATCTGTATTAGCACTTAAATGTTTCAAGTATAAAATCAACTATCTCTGCTAAGCATCCTAGGGAAAGGAGACATATCTGGGGTGGCCATGAAAACACTTAATGTCTAAATCTCAGAGGCTCACTTCTACAGACCCCTCTGCAAAGACTGCCTTAATCCCTGACTCTGCCAATTCTTCTGGAATTATGCTGCTGTTCAGATTTTCCCACTCATTCATTCACCACTGTTTTGCCTTTGTTTCAGCTGCTCATGAGCACAGTCATTGCAGGGAGGGATGCGTTCTGCCTCACTACTTTGTACAAGCAAGGCGCCCTCTGAAGCTCTCACTACTGCATCCATTCCTATTATTCCTTTGTCCAGGAAGCAACATGGTTTTTTTTGAAAGGCATTTAAAATGGAACACTTAAGGACAACAAGACACCAACATACCAACATATCATTTTTAATTTTCTTTTTTTCCTGTCTACACATTTATGTGGTCCCAAAAAGAGCCCTTTGTGTCTTAAAGAAGAGAGTTCTACCCATCCTTTTCAGGAGCAGATTACACAGAAATACACTGTGAACAAATTTGTTTTCTTTACACAGTACCCTTATTCACCTTTACACTTATAGATACTATTTCTCCTGCAGGAACCCAAGCTAACTAAACTCATCCCATATAGTAATTATTTGCAATGATCAAGGTTTAACATACAACATGTTCTACATACCTCATTGGACTGCTTCCCACTATATGACATTTTCTTGATGGCCACCACTTCATTGGTGCGCACATCACGTGCCTGTAACAGGAAGACACAATCCATCAGATTCTTCAGGCTCCAACTTTCCGTAAGATGCAAACCACACACAATCATAAAATAATCTTTATTTCTTAGTTAACTTTTGCAGAGCATTAAACTAAAATATCTTCCAAGGGGTGTGATGCTGTAAGAACTGGAAATTTCTTCCCAAAGTGAAAGATCACCCTCCTGCCTGGGAGACAAGGTGCGACATTTCTACATGCTCAGCATCCACCAAGTCTCTGCAGGAGTCAAGCATTGTGACTTAAACTGAAAATCACAGCTAATAAAAGCAGCTCTGATTCAAGCAGAAGGGCTTTTCCGTAAACCAACGTCTCTCCCTGCCCAGGTCCATTCCACATGAAACAGGAGCAAGGCTCAGCCAGCCAGTTTCATTCAAACCATATGGAAAGATGTCACATGATGCAATGGAGATACCTGCTCCAGACACTGGTGGCTTTCTCCCCAGTACTCCCAAAAATTAGCTTTTCTGTCTTAAAGGAAGGCAGATGATACAGAGAGAGATGGCAGCAATCCAAGTGACCCATCTTCAGATGAGACTTCTCAGTTTCATAGTATTGTTATTTACACTGCACCATAAATGTACAATAGTTTTTCACACTTCAAAGGCGAACTTCCTGACTTCACACAGCGACAATGCAAGGCAAGAACTAGACAAGAAGCTGTGTTTAATTCAGCACCAAAGCAAGGGTTCATTCCCCATGGCAGGAGAAGAGGCAGCACCTTGCAGGAAGAATGGCTCCAGACAAAACCCCAGATTTCCTCTTAAAGATTTCAGCAGCACAGGAGGGTGGTAGAGGAAAAGACCTCTGAGTCTCTCTGATAATAATAATAAACTTGGACATGAAGCCAAATTATATCAATCAAAATAATGTGCACCAGAGCATTCACTGATGACTGAAGAAAATGCTGATTTTTAATATATTTGTACTATCAAGCACAGCCTACCAGAACACAGATTAATGAAGTACTAGGGCTCTGCCTTTTGTAAAAAGGTTTTTCACTCATGTTTTAATTCTGCTGTTCATTAAAGAGATTCCCAGAATTCCCTGCTAGTCTTTATTTCAACTGGTTATGATAAGCTTGAACCAATACTATTTTTACTTTTCTTTCTGTTTGAAGGGATCCTCTCACTGATAGTACCAGTAAGGTTGGGTGGGGCATGACTATTTTTGTGTTTGAGACAAAAAAGGTAGAATAAAATTCTGACTCCTAGACCTTTACTGATTAGAGACAATCTCTTAAACACTCAACTGGGTGAAGAACTGCCAATAAAACAGGGAAGCAAAATACTACAGTAAACCAGAAGGAACCCAGCTCTAACAAAAGAGAGTGGGTTATTCTTCTGCTCCATCTGCAGTGTTCCAGTGTAGTAGGTTTCCTGTGTCAAGCAAAAGCTATTATTACACTGCAGAGCAGGGAGTAGGGTAAGGATAATACCAAAAATGATTCAGAGGTGCCAGACTTGCAGTTTCTAAGAAACTAAAACCATGAGGTGAACCAGCAAAATTCATATCAATTATGAAAGAATAAAAAAATAAAAGAAACTTTCTGCCATTGAAGGATGCAACAGAAACAAAGAGACAGGAGTAAGATCAGTATATCATCCATTGTTGGGATCACTGCTAAAAGGGAAGGAAGATGGGTACAACTAACAGTGAAACACTAAACTCTATTTTAAATGAGGTAGGGGAGATTTCAGGGTTACATGGATTTTCTGTTGGGTAAATACTCCCACACCTATTTATCAACCACATTTTTTGGTGCAGGCTGTATGCCATGAAAGCAGCCTGGAAAGAGGATGCTTTGCATCAGAAAACCCAAGCAAACAACACCTGACAGAGTTTGCTGAACACCTACAGTCCTACAGAGGGAGAAATGTCCTGGCTGACACCCCAGAAATATTAAAATCACAGTTTCATTTGCTTTTTTTAGTTTCCCTGTGATCTTGGATAATTGAAAAAACAGTTCCTAGACAAAAGCCAGGAGGATGTGCAAGGCCAGCTCCCTTAAACCATCCAAATGAACAAGGCTTGTTTTATGGCAGACATGTAGGCACATATATCCTGCTTTCCTCCAAAAACTCCACACAAAGGATCAACATCTGGTGACCAGAGTAGCTTCAGCATTGATACAGGCAAAGTATGCACAAAGAAAAAGTGGAGTATGTCACTGGCTTCAGTAATATCACTTAAAGCAGTTATTAGCCATAATCCAATATTATATTAATTAGAGAAAGTTTAATTTGTTTGCAGTAGCAGAATCAAAATCTTGTTAAAGAAACTTAAGAAGTTTTATTTCTAGCTTTACAGAGGAATAAAGTACCCAAGAGACAGACTCCTATGTTTTAGTTCTTCATGCTTATTTAATTCACATTTAATTTCCCTCTCCATGTTGGCCCTCTCATCATTTGGGCTTCTGTTTGAAGAACGGGGCACATTGCATGGAACAGTTTCAGATTCAAGATCTCAGAACCATGACCAGTAAAAAAGATACAATACAAAACTTACAGGTTTAAACTTCCTAACACAGAAACAGCAACAGAATATCTTTATCAGGAAGCCTCTCTTGACAAAAAATGAAGCCCCAAGATGGGCTGGGGTTGTGTGATGCACTGCTTACACTTGTCTTTATGCAAGTACCAAATCAGAGGTACTTTCTGACAAAGAAGCACAATCCAAATGCCAGCAAGTAATTGCACTCTATAGTGAGTAAATACCGAACTAGAATGAACTGGTGATTTTAAATGGTGGGGGAAAAAGAGAAAGAAAGGGCTAGAAATTAATGGCCTCTCAGTTGCAATCGCTTTGGAGAAGGAGCTGGTAATGGGCCATCAGCCCTTACCACAACGACAAAGTTCAGGCAGGCTACAAATACCCCACGGCAGCTTCTGCTGCTGTTTGGGAATGCTGTTTGCATCCAGCTCAGCAGGCTACCTGCAGCTGCATTATGGGTTTCCATACCTGTGTGGTCCATGCATGCCTCTGAAAGATACAGTGTTCCCAAAAAACTTCTGTAACATTTCTTCAATAATATTTCAATAACAGCATAGCAGGAAGACAGATTTGTCAGTTGCCTCCCTTTATATTCACTCTTCAACCAAAGTGAGTAAATGAGGTGAATTAAAGGCCGCAGGTGAGTATTGTTTTGTGAGAAAACACTTCCTCCCCCAGATCTGTTCCCAGACAGTGGTGGCTCATAGTTTTAAGCGGGGAACAAAATTAAGAAGCTTTTCCTAATTAGTTCATCTGTGCTGCATTAAATTTGTGCTGGAAGGTTCCCAACATGGTCTGCTGCAATTATTAACACTGAATAGGCATCTCATAAAATAGTGACACAAATGGCTTTCTGAAGGAAAATTGGCAGGTTTGGCCACACCTCCTATAATTATAAACGTGAAAAGGTTTTCTGAGGAAAGTGTTTTTTAATGAAGGCCCCACAGTATTTGGTTAACAACAGCAACCTGCACTGAGGTTACCATGAGGATCCCACTGCCAGTTAAGCTATACAAGCAGCCTGAGAAGAATTCTGCTGTCCAGACGTTCATGTCAAGTAAGTTTTATGCAGATGGATACTGGGATTCTTGCCTGCAGTACGGATGGATGTGACAGGACAAATGATAACAAACGCACCAACACTCAGGTGCCAAACACAAAGAATGGCTTTAAGGGAGCCTCGGGGTATGCACAAAGGGGGAGAGAACTCAATTTCTCTCAAGGAACAATGATAAGGAGATGATCAGACCAAGAGAACTGCATCGCCAGTAAAACTGACAGAGCAGAAGTCCATGTTTTAATCTGCACATAAATCCCTGCTTACAACATAATGATGCACCTAAAAGCACGGGGCAAGAACCCAGTTTCCAGGGGATTTTGGTATGCAAACACCTTGCAGAGACTGCAAGTTTGTGAAAGGACTGAGACCATACAGACACACGCGATAACATCCCTGCCCCAAACACCACACAAAAAAAGTCACAGTAGTTTCTTTTCCTCATTATGTGCAAAAAAGTCTACACCCACAGTTTAAAAAGAAACACGGCTAAAATTCACAAGTCATGGTGCTACTTACAAAATAAACTGCTCCGAAGCTTCCATGGCCAATCTCTCGGAGATCTGTGAAGAGCTTTTCTGGATCTTCTTTGAAGAAGAGCTCTGCAATTTCGGGGTCCTTCAGGCTGCCCGCTCGGCTGGTTGATGGCATCCTGCTGGGCAGTCAGCCTACCGACTATCTGGGTTTAAAGTGCTGCTTCAACCCTTGGCTCATCTGTATGAATGGAGCCTCTTCAGCATGGATTACTGCAAGAAAAAGATTGCAATCCTTCACTGATCATCCTCTGCTCAAAGAGCCTGAAACAAGCCACAGCAAAGCAGCTTCCACTTCCTCCAGAGCAAGCAGCCCTGGTGCGTGAAGCAACACACCCTGTGTGCTGGGATAATGTCACAGCCCCACTGTGACACCAGTCAAGCATTTCTCCAGGACAGAAACCAAAATCAAAACACAAAATGAGGTGCATTCCATGTTCCAGCATTTGCTCGATCACCTGCAGAGCAGTCAGAGAATCTCTGACCTACAGCGACAACCAGCTCATCACCAGCAAGTCCATTATTACCGTGACAACCTCCCTCTGAAAAGTTACACCCACTGTGTCCTAAAGAATTGTCTGGATTTTGTGATGTCTATCACAAAATGCCTGTTCTTTAGAGGTTTACTTGCAACCCCTTTCTTCAGAGCAACAGCATCCAAAACAGGAGATACCCGATTCCACATCCCATGCTCCTCCTTCTGCTCTGCTTCAGCAGAGGCAAACACACATTTAAATTGTGACTGGCACATGAGACAATGGACAACAGGCCATTGGCAAACACTTTCTTCAGAGGAACTTGCAACTTCAGACACAACTGGGAATGTATAAAATTCTTTCTGTCTGCACCATGAGTTTGCTTTCATTTACTACAAGCTTTGTGTCTTGGAATCTATCCAGAACAAAAGTATACTGTTAAGTTGTGATAAAATCTTACTGTATCTTTACAACAGGTGATGCCAAACAACCACTACAAGTAAAAAGGCCTTTTCCTATTAAAGGGAGGTATTGGGATTTCCTATCAAATCCCTGTAAATTATCACCAATAAAAACAATTCTGTCACTGGCAAACAGTTAATCACACATCTCGCTTCTTTCCAAAAACATCTCTGTCTGGCCAAGACTTGTGCTTTTTTAATTTCTATTTTGTATCTCAAATTTGTTTTTTAAAAAAGTTGGGGTTTTATTTCCATTATGAAGATGCGAAAAACAACAAACCTGAGTTTAACCAACACATCAGAAGGCCCTGTCCATTTCTCCTCCCTTTCTGGACACTATAAACTCCACCGTTCTTCAAGCCTCTAGACCATCAATGAATCATTTGTTTTCCACTCCCTGCAGAGCAATTCCTGAAAGGATGGAAAAAGACATATTCCTGCATGTTTGTACTCAGTGGTTCTCTTCTCTGGAGAGTTGCAGCATGTGGAAGAAGTGCCACAGCCTGCCTGCTCCTTGTTAGAGACCTCCCAGCACTGCTGCAGAGCCCGGCTGTCAAACACAGCTGAGACGTACCCGGTTGTAAACTCCACAAGAGTCTCCAGTTTTTCTGAGGAAGACATGCATGGGAGAGAGAACAGAGGGAAGGGAAGCAAAATCCAGCACTTTCCTCCAAGCAGTCAGCATTCAAAGAGATTTATAATGCAACCCACAATGTGTTTCCGTGATAGCCCGCTCTCAGGGGATAAGGAAAAGCTGACACTGAAATCCCAGTGGTGGACCAAGTAGAAGAACGCATACACACACATACAGAAAATATGCAACTGCTCACAACTCTGCCACACTGCACTGCTGAGCACACACATATTTCCTATCGATGCAGGATCACTGCAGGAGCCTTGGAACAACCAGCATCTGCACACAGCTGCCAGTGAGGACGAGTGGGATGCACAGGAACGGGACTGAGATATCCCCACCTTCCCTTGCATAACACAGTAACTAATACCGTGTGGGAAGGGAAATAATTAGCTCCAGCTCAGCCCATACCTGAAGCACACTACATTTATGAAAGCTGGAGGAAAAGTGGGGTTTCTGTTATTTTTCTTCCTTTCTTATAAATCAACAATATTCCACTTGATTCCAGCTCTAGCAAGCACATAGCACTGAAAGACAACTGTTTCACATTTGCAGCCCCCAACAAAACAATAGACAAAAAGCATGTCAGAAAAGCAAGAGAAAGGAGCTGGGGGAAGGGAGCTGATAACCAGAGCACACTCAGTATTATTGAAGGAATGTTTCTTGGATCGACAGTAATGATGTCATGTTCCATCTTTTAAGAAGCATCAGATTCTTACAAAAAGGACATTGTTGTTCAAAAGCAACTGCTGCAATCCCAGAATGCCCTTTTCCCTACATCTGTTAGTCAGAGGGGCTAGGCTTGGATAAACCTGCTAATATGGCCAAAAGTCACATGTCCCCGCGAGCGAGCGTGCGTGTGAGAGCCAGCGCGAGGGGAAAACCCTGCGCTCGCAGCTGAGATGGATTACAGCCTTCTCCCCCTCCCCACCGACCCCCCATGCCAAACCAGCCACCAGACTCGTTCTTGGCGCCCTTTCTGAGCATGCCTCTGAAATGTCATCAACAGGAACATTTCTTCCTGCAGCTGAAACTCCTACCAGGCCCACTGACAACACACACAGGCGTGGGAGGGGACAGAGCAGAACTCCTCACCTACCGTGATACACCTTAAAATACACTTCCCCCCCCCTTTATTCCTGAGAGCATCAAGACAAATTTCATTACCTTTATTCTTGGAAGTAATTGCTGCTTTGAAATGCATGAGAAAAAAACCATTAAGTATTAAAATCTATTTAACAGAATAGTCACAAACGTGTACATGACACTGTGCTTATCATTTGATCTCCTTAGATGGAACAATAAAATGCATTAATGTAAATTCCATCCATAAGAAAGCTTTACACAGTCTCGCTTAATAAAGTGCTCCCATTTTTATGGATGCTACAATATTGAATTCCCTCAGTCTTCTTTTTACCCAGACAACAGGCACTGCCTACCAAAGCCCAGCAGTGCCAGCAGCAGAGCTCTGCCTCCTGCCTTGCACTAATGACACCTGAATGCTGTGGGGAAATGGAAGGGAAGGTAGGAGAAGTGGCATGCAAAGCAGTTACTCCATTATTTTAAGTGTATTAAAAATACAGGCAAGACTTAAGATTAAAACAAAAAAATCAACCCTACAAACAAACTGCACTGAAAATTAAATCGCACACCAGCAGGCAGCTGATTTTCTAAAGTACAGTCAAGTTGCACTTGGGTATTTTACACTCTTCCAGCAGTGCAGTCTCTTCACGGCACATTTTTTGGACTGGTGTAGCTATACTGCCAAACACAATTGTTCCCAGTGGATGGGACTGATCATCTCACTTTAGCTCAGATCAGGTGTCTGGATCCTGGCTCTGGCCGAGGAACAGGCACTGCAAACAGCATACGGCACCCTCCGACTGTGCGTGACTACCTACAAGCCACCTTGCAGGCTCCTAGAATTAGAAAAAATAAATTCACTTTTTTTCCTAGGTGTCACTCATACAAAAAGAGAATATTGCACCGCATAAACACAAGTACCAGGACTTAGATCAACTCCACTCTTAACCAACAAGGTGGTGTAGGAACACAAGAAAGATTCAAAGCAAACCACGGAATGCCAAGGCACAGGACTGGCCCAGCTCTATTTCCACACAGTAGTCTGAACTCACTACACTTAGTGGCTACCATTACAGGTGTAAATGACACTGACTACAGGCCAAAATGTTTTATCAAATTACTTTCATCTGAACAACTATCAGTTAGCAGAAACCGCATGCACACATCCACAAAAGTCTATGAATCGATAAGATGTTACATCCCTGTAATTATGGCTGTATTAAAGGTATACACACACCTCTTGAACCTCTGACACAAGAAAGCTGAAGATGAGGACGAGATAAGACCTGTTCTCTTTGGAGTTTTCTGCCTCCTGCCATGTCATCTCAAGCTGAAGTTAAGACCCACCCCTGTGACTAACATCCCCTGGGATGCTGCAGAGCAGAACAAGCAAAGCTCGAAATGGTCAGTTGCCATATTTAAAGTGCATATTTCAGTCTTATGCTACAGAGACCTCAGAGAAATTAAAATCTGTCCAAACTACACTAAACTGACAGCTGTCAGTGTCACAGATAACCATTTTCAGGGAATAAACCAATGCACTAAGAGAATGTGCTTGGCCTTCCCTGCAGAAGAGAAGGGACTCACACACTGAGATTATCACCTGGCTATTTTATTTCTTAAGTTCCCATCCAGACCAACTCAGTGACAGTGACTAGAAGGTACTTGGTTACACTAACCATGAGATACAGCAAAGCATGTAGTTCCTTAAGACGGTTCAGAAGTTTGCAGAAATCAAATTACACCACAGACTTGCTTGTAGATGATTAGTACTGAAGAGCAGCACGCTTTGTCCCTACAAATGACATTTCAAGGAATTAACACATCCAACAAGAATATCAGAACCAGAGCTAAACAAATACCATGTGAGCACAAAATGGAAACAACAAACAGATTCCTGCATCCATCATCCCATGTCTCCCCATTTCACTGGGAAAAACAGCCACACAGACTTCCACAATGGCTAAGGAGGCCAACAGGAAAGCTGTCCTCCATTACTGAACTATAAACAAAGTTATTTACAATTTGAGACATAAATCTTGTTTTATGTTATAGTCATCTGGTATCCCATACATGTAGCACAGTAACATCTTTAAAAACTTCTCTTTGGTGTCAAACATAGCTACGCTGTGTGTTTTTCCCTGATAGAATATATATGACACTTTAAAAACAAACAAACCAAGCAGGAGACCAGTTACAGCCCCTATGATCTGCACAGCTGACACTCTAACAGAAAAGACTAAAAAGTGAATATTCAACACAAAAAAACTACTGGTTCTTTGCAGATCTTCTCACTCAAAGTAATAAAACAACCAACAGAAGAACCCTTCACACCACCAAAAAACAACTTCACATCACAACATAACTTTATTTAGAAACGGATATTTAGATTTTTTTTAAGAATCTGCACTGCATGTAGTGCAAAGAGTTGCTAAATTCTGGTGTAATTTTCTCTGGCACGATCTAATGCAAAAGCATCAAATAAGATGGGGAATGAGTGTCATCATGCAACTGTCAAAAACTGGAAAAGGGATTTTCTCTTACTTGCATATGGGTCAGATCCAGGGAGTGTATGAAGCTGAGATTAAATTATCCTTTCAGCACACTATTAAAAATTTCCTGAATAGCTTCCAGCTGACACTGAAAATTTCCACAACTATCATAAATATGATAAACTGAAACTATTGAAAAAACTGACTTTTAATTTTTTTTCTTTTACTTGCAATTATACCTAAAGTAAGAGCTAGTAAGAGCTGGTAAGAATGCTTAAAGAATGATTAGATTATAAAAATGTTTAAAATAAAGAATTTTTAAAGTTTCTGTGTAGTATTGAATACTTGACCTGAAAGCATAAATTTTTTTGGAAGTAGCAGACAAATCACTCCCCATTCCTATAAACTCTGAATAAAAGCTTGCAAGGTAAAAAAGATGAAAGCACTCTAAGAAAAGTAAGAATCTAACCTGGAATGGGAAGTGGAAGGGCTGTACAGTCCATGGGAACACAGAAGAAAAGATGACAAAGGTCCAGCACCAGAAGAAATGAACGCTCATCACACCGAGCAGTGCTGATATATGTGACTTTAGGAATGATGCTACTTAACCTTGACTTAATTTTGTGATCTCCATCTAAATCAGTCTTTAAAATTTTAGCCTGACTAATTCTGTGCATGGAGTTACCTTATCCCGAAAGAAAAAGGGAAGGGATTACTCACTACAGGTCCTATCACTTTATTTTCTTTTCCCAAAAGCCAGGTGCCAGCCAGTGGTGGGGCCTTTCCACAAGGGCACAGACAGGAGTTCTGTTGGCTTCTCTGAAATTCAGGGAACCTGCAGCCAGTGTGATACTGTCAGATTCAAGACTGTCTTGCATCCATCCTTCTGCAGAGCTCAGCAAATACAGAGGGACACACATTAATCAGGTCCATCACGGTTCCTGGGAAAGTACATTCCTGATCACAGCACCACATTTCTCCTTCCAGCAAGCTTGTCAAAACTATACACACTTTTTTATTGCTTTGCATTTCTTCAAACCTCTTTTAACCCAGGCTTTGCTCCACCCAGTCAGCTCTTTTTTTCCTGTTCTGACAAAAGCAGAGCAATTCTCAAGGGCCTTAACATGCTCTGAACGCATGGAAGAAGAGTTACTTTGCTCACAGCAGAAGGTGGCTGTTTCCTTGAATAGCTACAAATCAGCTTCCTGTCCACCCTCAGTGACCCCAGGCAGATGGCATCAAGACAGTTGTGTTCCAGTGACTGTCACAATGCAAGGTCCATCAGCACCTCAAACCTCCCAGAACAGACAGGAGTCCCTTGACTCATGTGAAACCTCATATCACAGACTCCTACTGCACTTTGCTAAACCTCTCCCACCAAGCTAACATTTATTTTTCCTCCTCCTAGTTCCGCAATTTGGAATTCTTCCTAGAGTGGCAATTAAGGAAAAAAAACCCACAAAAACCAAAACCCAGAAATGAAACAAGGTAAGGCTGGAGATGCAGCAAGAGGCATTTTACTTCTCCCATGCCATGCAAAGGGGACAAAGGGCACTCAGGAACATCTCCCTTGGGATCCTGCTAACTTACTTTTACCACTTAGTCGTGAGCTGCAGCTCAGACAAAAAAAAATGCTGACAAAGTAATGAACTTGCCTTTCTCTTAATCATCTTAAAATCATTCTTTTCAGTACATCTGTTCTCCACACTGGATCCACCAGGGCTGTCAGTCATTAAGGAAAAGGGAGGTGCAGATGAATGACATTCTACAAGAAACTGTTAGAAAAATGTTAAATACTCAGAAAATATCCAAAAAGCTGTCACCAAACTGATCATCCTAAAATAATGCCAACTACAAGCAGAATAAAACCACCTGGAAGGGGATGAGCAAACTGGATTGTGGAAGGTACCCGTGGAGCATGGGAAGCCCCACTGAGATTCTTTTCCACATTGCTTTTCACACCAAGCTCATGTACAAGAGATGCTCCTTTGCTTTCTGCCAGTCCCCAGGGGAAGGGAAAAGACAGAATCATTTCACCTCCAAGTGAGGAGACTCTTCTGCTGCCAAAGCCTGAAGCAGGTGAGATCTTAGAGCCCTGCTGGACACTTCCATCACTTGCCTTATAGCAGAAAGGGCACTTCACGTGGTCTCCAACCCCAGGTACACCTCTGTAACAAAGTTCTGCTTCCTGCACAGGAACAGAGATCCTTCTCCATAGGAGTTCAGCAAAGAACAGGCATGAAATGCTATCCCCTTTATCTTTCACATTCCCTCACCTAGGTATTTCTAGAAGGAATAGATTACAAGGGTAAGATGAACCTGCACCTGGATATTACAGTGAATTCTTGCAATTTTTTGTCTGTGTGAGCATATATGTTCAAACAGGCTTTTCTTCCCAACTCAGTACTTCTTTCTTCCTCTGACAAGGAACAAGCCTACCATTCCTGTAAGATTCCTTTTTCAATTTCTTTTTAAAAGATTTTTGAGGAATGGTTCTATCCTGAAAAAACCTCTTTGCAGATTTTTTTCCCTCTTTCTCTCTGCTTTTCTACCTCTGGTTTTTTCTTTTATTATACTTTTTCACAGAATAGCCTCAGGAAGACACTTTTATGTTCGAGCACTGCTTGCATTTCTCTTATGCGTGTACTTGTAGACTCTGTGCCTTACTTTGATTTCCTCTCAAGATTCTGACACTAAAATGTCCATCATCAACTCCTTGAATTACTTACCCCAGCACACTTTCTGATCTCGCTGAGCTGTTCTGCTTGGGTGTTTACTTTCCAGGAATGGCACTAACAAAAGGGTCAGAAAGTTGCGCTTCCCAAACCTTCACTGACAAGCCCAGGATCTTGTGTTTCTGGGCTGGGTGTAAATATTTAATTTTAATTATTTCTACAATCTTTCAAGTTTTCTAAGTAGTGCAAAAGATAACTAACAGGGTAAGTGTGCTCTTGTGTTCAAGACAAGATATTCTGAACAAACTAAATCTCTTTTGACAGGTTTCACATGTCACATATAAGCAAACACAAACATACCTAACACACCTAACACCACCACTACTCCTGAAAATACTAGTTTTGTTAACTGGCAATTTTTACAATGTCACTAACACCAAATCTACCACTGACCCTACCACTTAAACAACATATACAAAAGACATTACTGATGCAGTTGAGAAAAATTAATGCAAAAAAGCATCTTGCATTTTTTTCTACTATTTAAAATAGAATATCCCACAAGATCAAAAATGAGACCTATAGAACAGCTGAACAATAGCCAGCACTCTTTTTTCAAAGACCAATGCCATGAAAGTTCAAGAAGTGCTCACCATTCCCTGACATATTCAACACTAACATCTCCTGGATGTCTTTGCTTGTGATAGTTCTGGTACATTTATTAAGAAGGTCAGCTCTAAATTTAGTGATTCCTTAGGCTAGCAAAGCTATGAGGAAGGCAACTGGAAAAAATGAAATCTTCTGTCCCCCTTCTTTTGCAATTCATTAAGTTCACAGATGCTGCCAACTCTTTTCCTTTACTAATGTAAAGCATCACATTAATAAACATTCTGTGAGCGCATCACCTACAGCCAACTCTCCATGGCCACGTCTCTCCAACCAAGGAGCACATGTTATAATGGATCCAGTGTGGGAGATGCTGTGCTGGCAGCACACTGGACAGGAAGAGGTTAGCAAGGGGCCAGTTGATGAGAGTCAATTAAGTCTAGAGGCAAAAATACTGGGAAACTCCAGCTGCCCATAAAAAAAATTAGTCAGATATCCTAATGGGACTGGAGTTTAAAGAAACCTTTTCCTGACCCCTAAGCAATTCTGTCCCAGAACAATAAATAGAGTAAACGTAAGCAAATTAGCTATTTTGGATTCAGCATAAGTAACTCAGAAATAAGCTACTAAAGCTCACAACATAGATAATTACCCTTGAGAAAAGAAGTAATTAAAAAGTGGCAGTATCACCATAGTTTTAGAAAAGAGGCCTGAAAGGAAGCAATTCAAAGTCTTTCTGGTCAATCAGTAAAAAAAAGAAAAAAGAGAAAATGTTTAAATTGAGCTTGCAAATGAATTCCCTGGAGTGTAGAACAACTCCAGGACACTCCCAGTCCAGCCAGAAGCTGTGTCCAACCCTCCAGTCCACAGGTCAGACTCTTACTTGAGCAAGTATGAACCCGGCAAAACTGATGCCAGTAGGAAGGACCTAAGGCAGAAAATAAAGCCAAACACAAACAGAAAAATCCAGGAGAACTCTGTGAGATTGTGTAGGAACAATCTTACAAACCAAGCTGTGACAGCGAGAAGCTTCAGGTGGTCACCCAGCCTGACAAAAAGCCACACATGAGAACAAGGGAATAGGACAGAAGCTAAATTACTTGCACAAAGAAGATAACTGGGTATAAGGCAAGGTGCTGTCACAGACCAAGACAGCTGGTCCTTCCATAAACACATAAATTAAACATTACTGACCTATGGGGACGAGTGAGCAGCTGCCCTAAAGTCTGACGTAGCTCCAGAGTGACGTACAGCTTTTGTCACAGCTGCTGTCCCCTTCCAGCAGCTGCTGCTGCTCCAGAGAAGCTCCCAACAACGGCTGCAGTCAAACTGAACAGAAGAATTAACTGAACTATTAATTAGTGGGAGTAACATGCTAATCACTTGGTGACTGTGCTACACTAAGAACCAGAGAACAAACTATTTATGCACTAGACTATATGCCATTAAAAGAAAAGAACAACTCAAAAGGATATTCAAAAAGAAGTGGGAAAAGTACACAAAATTATTGTGAGAATTAGTCATAGGTGGAGAACAGAATCATCACCTCCGAACTGATACAAAACTAAAAAAGGCAAGAGGTCAGACAATAATTACATCACATTTTGAACAAGAGAAAAGGCTCTGCCAAGCAGAGCGACCACAGATGATGTGTAGATCCAGCATAATATCTGCACTTAAGATCTGCAATGGGAGGGAAAGGTACGTGATGGCATTTTATTTAGGGCAGCTGACAGCATCAAAAAGTACATAGGAACCTTAAAAAAGTGTATGAATGAGCAACAAGACAGGAGATGAAAGGTCAAAAAAGTAAAGCACAATAAAGCACACATCTCCTCTTAAACTAAACGTAATTCAGGAGCTGAGCCTGCTGCAGACAACTCAGCAAAAATAACTGCACAATTATGCCAAAGATAATGTCAGACTGTTTTTTTTTAAAAAAAACAAGATGAAGAATCAATCAGAAAAGTAATCCAGAATTTCTGACAGTACTTTAAGAAGTCTCTGCCATGGCCTGCTCCTGGAGATTATTCTTCACTCACATATAGCAGTAAAATGGAAGTACAGTAAAAAAGGCCTTAGAAATGAGAGGTTGTAAATGCCTAAAAAGACAAACTAAGCTTCAGGAGAAAAGGTGTAAGAGTTAAAAATCATAAATAAGAAGGCCATGGTAAGTGCTCAGACTTCAAAAACAAAGGGAGAAGCCATAAACTGTAAGAGCAGCATGTTTCTAACAGAGTGAAGGAATTCCATCAACCAAGGTATAAACAGCAAAATTAACCTGCAGAAATGACTGTGAAGCACTGAGCCCAAGAGACAGAAATACTGCTTTTTAAACCCGACATTTACATGAGTAAGAACGTCCACAGCCAGGTCAGGTAAGGTATTTCTGGATGCTCCTGGCACCGCTTCAGAAGCACCCAGGTTGTCACCACTGCCAGGGCCAGCAGATAGGACCAGACAGGCGAGGTATCAGAACCTGGATGACAATTTTTACGTTGCTATTCTTCCAGGGTCAAACAAGCACCATCAAAATACACCTTGTTATGAAAAAGGTCAAATTCTTCTAACACAGGATTTTATAAAATACAGGATTCCTATCATAAATAGAAAAAAGTTTTATTGAAAGGCTGCAGGGAAATAAGGAGAGGTCCTAGGAAGGTGCATGTATGTGATGGCCCTTCAGCACTGGGCACAGGCAGAGAAGCCCTGTCAGAACAGATGACCAGTGAAAGATTATTCTGTTCTTTAGGAGTGACCAACCCACTGGAGCACACAGACACTGGCAGTGCAGCTAGGATTTACAGCTGCTTACCTAAGTTTGTAACTTAAAGCATGTTCAAAAAGGGGTTCAAACATATTTCAGCTTCAAAAGAGTTTAAAACCTTTTATAGCTGTTAAATCTGTGCTACCAGATTATCTGTAGCCATAAATGGGGTAGCTTTAATGAGCAATTATGTCACACGTTTCTAGAGCCCGTGAGCACCTCCTTTCCTGCTGGAATTCCCCAAAGTCATGGCAATTTGACCAGTTTTACTCTAGCTCAGGTTATTTTTTTTCCAGTCTTCACATGACTGAGCAGAACCATTTCCTACACAGCACACAACAAGGGGAAGAGGCAAACAACCAAAACCAAACAAAAACAAATTTTAAAAATCCCCTTTTTTTACTGTTCTACCTACTTGAAGAAATGCCTCTCCAGTGGTTTCTGCAAGGTCTGAATCCCTTCTCTTTATGCTTTTCACTTAAAACAAAAAATAGTTTTCAGTATATATTAAGATAACAAGCATAACCTTTTAATTTGATGAGTTTTTTCTGCTTTCATGGGGAAAATGCTCATTTCAACTAATACACAAAACAATTTGTGGCTCAGATATACAGAATATGTCTCAATTGGATTGTTAAGATCACAGGACTGAAGGTCCAATTAAGCCCTGTTCCTGCTATTTTAAGTAACTTTATAATAGAATCCAATCATCAAATAATAACTAACTCCTGAGAACTTCTTGAAGCCACTACTCTGATTACAAGGCTGCTCCAGAACCCCACTCCTATTTTGATTAGGAACCAATTTAAGATTAAGAACTGATTAAGACTGATTTACAGATTTATTATTGTAAGTTTACACTGCCTTACTCTTTTTCCCACACCGGCCTTAGTGTTTAAACAGTTTTCTTCCCTTTTCAATACTGAGGGATAAGCACAAGGAAAGAGAGAGAGAATACTGTTCCCTTAAGCCTGTTAGCTGAAAAAAGCCAGTTTTGTCTCCCTTTATGACGCAGGAGAGAGAACTGACTTCCCAGACCATCCTAACAGCCCTTCCTCACATCTGTCCCAAATGAAGCTTTAAAAAAAAAAAAAAAAAAAAATCGTCCACCAGCATTCTCCACATCTGCTTATTCCCTAGATATATAGCACTAAAGTTTAAAAATCACCATGGTATCAAGGGATATATTCAAGTCTGTTACATATTTCCATTTCTAACTGATGAACCAAATTTTTATATTTCATATCTTTACATGTAATATTGTATCTTTATATATTCTGTATGCTATTATATACTTGCTACTGCATGACCATACACTTTGCACTTTTCCATTTAAGTCTCCATACTGCAAATCCTCCAGCTCAGTCAGTCCTGCCAGAGACTCCAGTCCTCCTCTGGATTGACAATGTCCCCCAGCTTTGCACCAGCAAATTCCATTACCACAGTCCTTTCATGTGTACATCAAGACCAAAATACCACTTAAAATTGTCTGAAGACTGGACCTTGAAAACTTTTCAGCAGCTTCCCTTCAGCCCACATTTCCTCACTAGCACTAACTCATCCTTACACCACTACACCATGCTTGGCTTTAAGAAATTTCCAACACTGTGCTGTGCCCTGTGCTGTCCTGACCCTCATCTATGTGGGATGGACTCTACTTGCAGTACTTCTCCAGCCTGGACACTGCTTGCTCCATCAGCAACTCTGTCCTGTTGAGGATAATCCTCATAATCCATCCATCCCCAACCACAGGAAACACTGCAGAAGTGGTTTTTCAACCAGAACGTGTGGGTGGGCATGGAAAACATATCCTTGCTGCAGATGGAGGAAGGGATCAGAAGTGTGCAAAAGCCATCATCCTTTCCACTCCTGTGCCAACAGCTGCCCCACAATCCTCAGGAGGCTCTTGCTCCCCATCATCTTCCCCAGCTGCTATGGCTGGACAAGACCTCACCATCACCAAACTGCTGTACCAAACACAACAGCATCTGGCACACAGACTTTACCAGGTACCAGCTGCACTGCCCCGAATCCACCTAGACAAGGCACCAACAGTGGGGAGGGGAAAACTGGTCTTGTGTTGCTGGAAAAGAGTCACACAGCCCTGGCTCAGACAGCCCTGGCCTTCGAGCAAGGAGGGAGGCAGGTGCCAGAGCAGAGGGCAGCAGCAGCCTACTCCCATCCCGCATGCTCGTGGTCCGTCCAGCCAGCATCTGTCCTGCACTTCCAGCAGCTGGGTGGGAACAGACACCTCCCCATCCTGGCACAGAAGGGAGGTACATGGTCTGTTTACCCAGAATTTTTGGGCATGTCTGCTGAAATTCCAAAGCCCCAAAAGATTTATTGTAGAAGCTCTGACGTCACTTTCACACAGGAACACACATCCTGGCAGTGAGAAATGGGACTGAAGCGGGAATAGTTTGTAAGGGCCTGCTTCCCAAATTCTGGCAGTCACAGGTTTGTGTGCTACATTACAGCTGTTCTGATTGCTGACATCTCATCTCTTATGTACTTATATACCCATTACCATAGTAACCAAATTCCTCAGAACATATAATGCAATTTTTGTATCTGGTGTATTAGAACAAAATTATTAAGGTTACAAAGGCAAGCATTCCAAAATTAGAAAGTGTCAGAATTCAGACTGCCATCTCCCTTGCCAACCCATCTTCTTCTGCTGCCTCCCTCCCCATCTCCCAGGCTCCCAAGCAAACCTCCTGCAAACCTCCAGCTCCAGTTCTCCATCAGCTCCAGCTCCTTCCTCTCCAACCCCTCTGCAGTCCCAGTTTCACTGTACTTCTGTCCTGACATATCCTTATCTCTCCCCTCTCATCTGACTTTTATACCTCCTGCATTCACACCAGGCATTTTCCTCCTCCACACTGCCCGAGTGCTCTCCAGGAATGATTCACAGAACACAGGACAGATTCCTGACAGTTTAGGAACTGGAAACAAGAAGAGCCTCTCTTGCAGGGAAAAGTCCTTCTCATCTCCCATTGACCAGGGCTGGAGCATCTGCTGCTGCTTTCCAGGGATAACTGCCTGCTCAGCACCAGGAGCAAACTGCAAAATGCCTCAGCAACACTCAGTGCTGGTTCACCCTCTTATTGCCACTGCACTGCAAAGATGGGTCCCACTAGGGAACAAGCCCCCATTTCAGGAGGTGCTTTGCAAATAAGAAGTGTCTCCATCTTGATGGAACTTAACATAAACAAATTAACCTTTATACTTTACCTGCCTATAGCATTATTTTATACACATAAATATATCACTAGGAGGAAGATACATGCATGGAATGCTTAAGTGCTGTGTTTTCCCCGAACACCAGCACCTGCAAGCACTGTGGAGTCAAGAGTTGAATCCACTGCAGTGGAACACATCCAGCACATCTCTCCTTACAGGTTTCCTAAAAAGTCCATAAAACCACGGACTTAGACATCCTTGTGCTTGACTGCCTCTCCACTAGAGAGAAAGGTTGAGTTGATTAATCATTCTGCACACACAGAAGGTAAACGACTACGTATTTTCTTCAAGAATCTGCTTTAAAAAGTCACCTGTCTCTTTTCTGGTTTGGCAGTATTAGTAATTGTCCCGAACACAAGGGATGAAAGAGGTAGGTCAACATCTGCATCTGAAGCAAATACTTGGAACAATAATTCATAAACATGGCCCACAAAGCAGGTT
This sequence comes from Eulacestoma nigropectus, assembly GCA_013397775.1. NCBI lineage: Eukaryota > Metazoa > Chordata > Aves > Passeriformes > Eulacestoma > Eulacestoma nigropectus. The sequence continues at coordinate 65,922 of VZTE01002110.1, forward strand.
TAATGCCTAAGCTTCGTTCTACCTGGGTTAACTCTTAATATGAGTATTTAAAAAAGATTTTCTCTGGTATACCAACTCTTCAGCTCTCAAGCAAGAAATGCAGTACTTTTTTCTGGTGTGAAGAGAGGAGGAAAGAGCTTAAGTCACTTGAATGTATCTACTAAGTGTTACAGCATTTTAAGGCTGGAACGGCAATTTCAGCTCATGTAGAAACACATCCATCCTAAATTTGACAGAAAACTGTAATCAGAAATTGGTCTATTTCAACAGCACAAATCCAAACACCTCTATATTTCACAGGTTCTTTGTGTGCTCACACATAAAGCCACTTAATCCAGCTGTTCTCAGCAATCATTCACAAAAGCAAACGAACGAAAAAGAAATAATCAGCAACCATTTCCACTCCTACCCTTTAACTGAGGGGAACAATAATTTGACTGCTTCAGTCAGTGGACAAAATTATTTTCTGTGCATTTAAACAGAAGGTTAATTGAGATATGGTGGAACCTGCTCTCACACTTGGACTTTCTGAAAACAAGGCTATCCTGCCTGTTTCAAGGACTTTGGCCTCAGCTTTTGCATGAAGTGAGGCAGGGAGCTGCCAACAGGTGACTTTTCCAAGACTGAGCTGATCTTCAGGAGACATAAAGGAATATCGTCGCAAAGAAAAAGCCAATTAAATTCATCTTATTTTTCTCCTTAGCATTCCTGCTGGCAGGGAGTGGGCTGGAAGGCTGTGTCCTGGCCTGGACCGTGCTGGACGGCAGCGCTGGCTGTTCCCAAGCGCTGCTGATCTGAAGGCAATCAGTGATTTGGTTGGTCCAAGCTAAACCACGCTGCTCAGAGCCACACAATCATGCCATCTAATGAAGGATGAGAGCTGGAGATGATTAAAGCTACTACCCACAGCAATAACCACAAGCACAGCTGGAGCAGGACTGAGCTCTATGGTCTGAAGGGCCTCCTTAAAATCGTCTCCAAATATGCGACAGAGGGGCCTGGCTCTAGCAAGATATGAAGAAGCAAAGCATCAGGGAACAAGGACAATCGCAAGAACAGTCCCAGGAGAGCACTGGCACAAGGGATCTTGCCAGAGAGGTGTTAGAAATTTTCAAAAACCAATCACCTGCTGCTTTGTTTTGGTGTTAGGTTTGTTGGGTTTTTTTTTCCCCAGAAACAGGGCTTGATATTCTTTCCCCATTTTCATTTTGGCAAACGGACAACTCACAAAGAACACTACACTTCTCTTACATGACACCTCCAAGAGACCCTCCCATTTCCCTAGAGAATTTATCAAACATTTTTAGACACAGCAGGAGACACTGGCTGCATTACAGTTTCAATACTGGAGTGGTAAATCTTTGCAGAAGAACAGCTAAGTCAGTGAATAACAGAATAATGACCATTAACATCTTCTGCCTCGAGACTCCCAGCCTGCCTCCAGTCAGAGAACATGGGGGCCAAAGGCTGTCTCTGCTCCAGCAGCTGTTTAGAGGTAGATGTTACCAAATTCCTTCCACATCTGTTTAGATTTCAGGAGACAAGCACCCACATCACACACAGAAAAACCACCCTCACATCCTTTTGTCAGCCAGCTGTCTGAAGGGACGAAGAGAGAGGAGGAGCTCCTTGCCTCAAGAGGCTCCCTATGAAGGGCACGGGTAGGGTTTAACAGCAGAATAATACAGGAAATTTTTGCACTACTGCAGTCTGCACTGCACCTTCTCTAGGGATAAATAAAATTCCGATCTCCACAACCTCCATGGCTGTCAATCTGACACCTTTTGTGAATACTAAATTCACACATACAAAGAACTTTCTCCTTTGTACGTTTTGAAACATCTCACACACCGTTTCCTACTGGTAACAGAACAAGCAGCATAATTTCATACCTGGCAATTTGAAGCCTCTTTCAGCAGTTTGGAATAATGGATTATGCCTTTTGTTTGTCAGTAGGAACAGGCAAATAAGAAGGAAAAAAAAAATTGCAAAGTTTCAAGCAACAATTCCTGTATTAGAAGAAGAGCTATTTTCTGACTGCTCCTGTTGGCTAATAAACAAAGGCAACGTCAGGTGTCCATTTCATAAATTCTAAAGATCTCGGATTTTTGAACTGGGAAAGTAGGACAACCTCCTGATACCTTGGGCAGATACATCCCTAACAACCAACCAGCAAAAAGCAAGAACTGCTCCCTCATCATGCATGCAGCTCACCCGAGCAGCCCAGCTGGACAGGGAGCTACTGAGAGCTCAACCGGCCATGCCAGAAAACACCGTTTACTTTTTGGACACAAGCTATAAGGAGCAACCAAGAAGTAATTAAGGTTCTTGAACACAACGGGGCAAAGAATATAGACTCCAGTGCTGCTCACTGCCCAGAAGTTCTTACTACATCTGGACAGCTTCTCAGAGACCACCAGCCCATCCTCTCACCATCAATACTCAGTTTACAGCCTCTAAAAGACTCAAAATGCCTCTCTGCAGATTATTTTGCAAAGTCATTCTGAATGAGGGAATATCTAAAGCTCTAGCCTGGAAAAGAATAAACCTACCCATGTTTACAGGAACTATATTGCTCAGTATAGCTAACAAGCTTCATGAGAGCCAACTGCTGCCAGGCCACAAAAGGGCTCCCAGAAAAAAGAAAAAATTCCAATACATTTTTATATTAATATAGTTCCAAAGGCTTGAATAAAAATCATCCTGGTTATATCAGCCCAGCAGTTGGTTTCGGCTGCTCCCCTGACCCTGGCCAGGGCCCAAACGTAATCTCAGTGTGAGGCTGCTGCTAGTACTACCTTGATATCTATACAAACACCTGAAGTGTATGGGACAGTTCTCCGGTAGAAACAGATGCCAGCACAGCAAGAAGACACTGTGTAGTGCTCATTTAAATATCTCCAAAATAATCAAAACCAGAGAAAAGTTATATTAAAAGATATCTGAAACAAGGAATACTTGGATATTCATAAAGTGCCCCTATATTTGCATCTGGCACAAAACATACATCCCATCCTCCAGGAAGGCAGGAAGGAGTTATTTTTGAGAACTTGATAGTAAGAACTGAAAAGAAATAACTCTGCTTCTCTGGCTCTCTTTTTCTCTTAAGCTAATTCCTGTTGTATAAAGTCAGCTTGAAAGCGCCTTTCAAAGAAAAAGGGGGAGGGAGCAGAGGAAGAATCAGATCTGCTTGTGTTTTGCATTTGACATTCAGGTCTCGTCACCCTGTTTTGTTTTCCTGGAGGACGCGGCGGCGCAGACCTCGCAGAATGATGACATCACACCTACAAAAAAAGCAAAACCCAAACAGGAGGGAAGAAGCTCTCCCTCAAACCAGCTCAGAACAGCAGCTCTGCTTCTGGCTAGTACCTTTTGGACACCTCAAAACTCAGTGGGTCTGGGGGTAACCAAATATTCCCCCTTCAGACCCCTGGCCCATGTGAGCAGCCCATGAAAATGGAGAAAGTGACAGTACTGCTCCTTTCCAGGCCAGGCAAAATCAAGTTAAAAGGTGTTTAGCTACTGTTCCCCTCTAGAGATACCTTGAACAGTACATTGTTTTATGCCTGTTTATTATACCTGTTTCATTGTTGGTTAGGAGTTACACAGGAAAGTGGCTTTTACCATGAGGAAACAAAGCAAAGTACAGCATGTTTAAGTCGCTCAGTAAATTGGAAGCTGCTCTGTCTGAAATGCTTTATAAAGTAATTTTCCCATATGAGGTAGGCATTCTGAGCAGCATCTTTCCTGCAGAGCAAGGAGCCATGCTGCACCAGGAAGTGCTAGGTGTGCATGCATGCAGAGCGCAGCACTTGCACTGGAAAAAAACACACCTCTTGTGGTGAAGAAGTGTTCATACATTGTATTTATTAAAACTCAGGAAAGGCCCTTGCCAGAACATGTGCACTCACTGCTCCACGTCACAAGGAGATTTACTCTTCATGTAATACCTGAACTCAACACATTGACATGATTGGCAAGCTGAGAAATAACAGGTTTTAAGAAATACCTGCCAAATCTTGGAAGCAAATCTCCATTTAAGACACCAAACCAGATAGCATACAACCACTCTCCTCGCTTCTAACAATTTATGACTTAATTTTCACAGCAACAACAAAAAGCAGGAAAGAAACAAAGAGAATTACAGAAGTGGAAGTTACTAAATATCCAGTGGTCACACGGTTCCACTTATAGCTACTGAACAGCACAGTGGTGACAAAGCATTTGATTGCTTTTGCTGCGATTTTTTGGTAATTGAACATGAAACTAAGAAGATTGCCACCTCTACCTTATGTACAAGCTCAATTCAGACAGAACACCAATAATCCTTCAAGGTAGCAAAACAAACCTAGCCTTGCTATTAACTTAGGGACAATGCTCCAACAGGAACATCAGCTAACCAGCGGTTATTCTCAGATTTTGTCCAGAAAAATATTTTTAAAATATGCCCTCATAGAGGATCTCTCATTCCACCCCAGAATTCAAAAGTCTTGTTATTTCTATTCATTAAATACTAGGAAAAAGTTCTTCATCCAGAGGGTGTTTGGGCACTGGAACAAGCTCCCCAGGGAAGCAGTCACAGGCTTAGAGTTCAAGAAGTGTTTCCACAATGATCTCAGGCACATGGTGGGATTCTTGGGGCCACAAGAGTCGAACTTTGATGATCCTTGTGGGTCCCTTTCAACTTAGAATATTCTGTGATCATCTACCTTGAGAAATCCTCTCATAACAATGATTGATTTCAGATCAAATGCAACTACAGACTTCTGCAAAGCAGCTGATCTTTTCTATAGAACTTGACTTTCAACAGCAAAACAGTAAGTGCATTCCAGTGCCTATCTAAAGATCTCAATCTCCTGCCCCAGCGATTAAAAGGAAGGAAAATGAGACAAGCAACTGCCTTTAAGGAAGCATCAAAAGCAGGTGGTAACTCCAATCCAAGAAGGAATTCTGCTCCTAAGTTTGAAGTCTGAGCTCTGTTGTCTCGGATGGGCCCAACGGAGCGTGCCGAGTCCTGCTGGGTTGACTCTGGAGACCAGTCAGGACAGTCGGACAATGACCATCTCTGTAATTTTCTGTTTACATATTTACAGAAGGTATTTAAGTGGTGAGACCGTATGTGTCATGTCCTTAGAAATGCTAATCACGGGCATGAAATCACATACAGAAAACCCCTAAATCAGCAGGTGCTTGGTGCCTCCAAACCAGAAAATAAGCAGACAAGTAGAATCACAACTCACACCATCCTCTCCTTCCACTCATGCTCCTCCGTATCATCCTTGTTTCCCCAACACCTATGTAAATAGGTAGGTAGATTTTGCAACAGGCATGATAAACAGGTATGAACTACTTCAAACCAGCACAGGTAACATTCATTTCAAAGCTGAAAGCAGCTTTGGGAGAAAGCTTGCTAAATTTCACACTCCATGTCTGTGGCAACTTAAAAAAAAAAATCCCTCACAAAAACAAGGTCCAAAAATATAGAGCACTTTCACATAGGTACTCAAATTTCAAGGTTTTAACGCTTTTTGGGGGTTATTCTAGTTTAAAAGAATGAATGAAGCAATAAAATTTTTAGTTTTATTATTTCCAGGTAAGCCCCAGCTATTTTTCTGCATAGATATGCCTTAAATGAATCCCCACACTGCACAACTCTCTGCAGAGACAGGTACAGTAGAATCTAGAATAGATTAAAGTTACTGGTGATGAGCTGAGCAATGGCTCACTCTGCAATGCTTATGGCTTCCAACAGGCACAGGGGCTGGAAGCTCCTCTTCCTTCCCAGGGCATCAGGTGAGAACCCTTCCAGCTTTTTACAGCAGTGTGCATTCGCATTACACAGTAACTGGACCCTGAAGAAAAGGTGAGATTCAGCTGTGGCAGAGATTGCACAAACAGGGTGAAAAGATACACTCTGCCTCCACAGATCTCCATAAAAATGTCCAGAGAATACCCAAGTCTTGCAATTTTACATGCACAGGAATATTTTTTACTTAGATGGCCAGTCCCCAGTTATCCCTGTGCGTGACTGAAAAAAATGAAAGAACTTAGTCTGTTGTTCATCAAGTTCAGGGACTGATTTACAATGCATTTAAAAGCCCTTTTCAGATTTATGTAAAGACAGAAATCAGCAAAAAGTCACATCATAGTAACAAAGAATATTAAAAATTTCAAGATTTAGCCATCTCATTCATGATCAGCATTAAATTACCATTATTGTAAGAAAAATCTACATAGTGCTCCTATGATGAAACAAGAAACCCCATCCCCTGCATTTTCAGCAGGTCAGGCAGCCTTTTAGAGGGAGATCTGGGACAGTGGTGCTGCTGAACTTTGAGGTCTGTGTTGCTCCACCACACCCTACAGGCAAAGCAGCATCTCCTACACTTCTCCTTCCACCTTATAACCTGGGAGGTGCTGATGCTAACTGGGGACCAAGGAGACAAATTCTTCTACCCCATCACCAGCCATGCTGCACAAATCGCTCACCCCTCCACCTGTACTTGAGTATCCCCACCTTATAAATGCAAAAAATAAATATGCATTTATCATCCATTGGAAATACCTTGAGATTTGTGGATGAAATTCAGAGCGGGGAATTGCTAATATTATCCTGCCAATTCAGAGAAAAGTATAAAACCATCACACATATAAGATAATATTTCTTTGCTATAGCTTAAATTTCTATTTGTGTATTAATATTTCATTTCTTATATTAATATTAATTATAACTATTTCTGTTTAAACATAAAATATTTGTAATATCTACAAAAAAACATTGTTATTATACCAATTTGTAGTCACTAGACTAATTAATTTTCAGTACCAGAGATTCCCACAGCAATGGGAAGACTAGTCAAATGAGGATCACACATCCTGGTGCTGGACCAGCCACTGTGGAAAAACTCTAGAGCCCCATGTGATGGCCCACCTGCACAGTGGCCCACAACTACCAACTCCTGTAACAGGGGATAGCACAAGAGACTTAAAAGAATGTGCTAATTAGTATTTTCAAGAGGTAAGGGTCATTCAAGAAAAAAGCACTAAAATATGTGGGAAAATTTAGAGGCTTTTCCAGAATATTTTTTAAAACTGGGCATCAAAAATTCCATATCAAACTTTTTATTTAATAAACTAGCAAATAATTCTTTAAAGTGTTCTTTATGTTTTTGTGACTAATTATGAGCTAGCGAAGGTAAACCATGTACTTTATAAGTAAACTATTTTCACGTTAGTCTAGTATTCAAAGCACTCTGCTTGTTATTGTCAAATCAGGAACAAATCTTTTGCCCAGTCTTGTTTTTGCAAATAAATTTACATCATTGGTATTGCAATGAAATCAAGGCAATGGTAAGGATGAAGACTTCCTTCTTCCATAACATTTTATTTTGGATAAAAGAACATGTATACAGACCTCTCCTTAAGTACAGATAATCGTAGTGTTTGGGTCCCTGTGCTCTGTCCTCCCAGTCAGCAACAGAAATGTTGAATTCTCTGGTCAGTTCAGGACATCTGTGTAGGTTGATCTGGTAAGAATGTGGTCAACTACTGAGCTAACAGCTGACAGCAACATCTTCTGAGAGCCAGAGAAGGAAATAACTCCAGTGATTGTCATGCAATCACCTAAATTCAGCCCAAGCATCCTCACTAAGCCCTCTTCTCCCACCTCCATGGGCACTCCAGCTTGTACAAATCCGGCCACTTGAGGTGGCTTTTGGAATGGAGATGCTCTAGGATTTCTTTGCCCATATATTGTGGCAAATGAAGGGAAAAATAACCTTCCATCACTCACAAAGGACAGATGATCAGCATTCAGATGGGTTCGCCTGCATTCTTGCTGCAAAACGGGCAGGTCCCAGCAAGAATTAACAGGAGGTTCTACCACACACCTCCAGCCAGAGACTAACCTAGTTTTAAACACTTCAAAGCATGTGTTAGAGGGGGATTTGTGTGGAAAGGGAAGAAGGAAAATTAAGCCAAAAACACAGGTAAGAGTTCAGGGTTTGCCTATACGGCAATTAACCCATAATAAAAATGGAGCTTGGCATTCTCTGCAAGGCACTGCCTCTGAAATGTATCATTATTTCCTTCCCAACTCTGACATGCACTTCTAGGAGACAGAAGAAATTTTGGTCAAGGCCAATGTTACCCTCTTTTTTAACCAGAGTTGCAGGCCTTCATAAAAACCCCAATCTAAGAGCCTGACTGCATGCTCGGATGTACCAAGCAAGTATAAAGTAGGGTTTGTACCAGGTCAGCTGATGCCAGGGAAAATCATATCACTGCACCTTAGCCTTTATGGGTGGCAAAACCACATTACTGCAGTTAGTCCAGTACATAATTCTCAAGACAAGACTTTGATATGCAAACACTAATACAAAAAGCCCAAGGAGATATGAGGGTGGTAGATTTAGAGGCACAAGATCGTGTGCTGTGTTCTGTTTGACCCTCAAAGAGGGAGGCATCTTACCTAGGGGTACAGGGCCAAATCATACCAAAATAGATTTCAAACCCAGGGTTTAACTAGTTTGCTATCTAGGCCAGGAAACAGTTCTGGAACACATTTAACACAGTTTAATCGCATCAAATCACGGCTGGCCCAGAACTGATTTTAACAACTGTCAACTGCTCCCTGGAACAGGCAAAGCCAAAAAGAAGATCACAGCACACAGTTTACAAAGAGCACATCAACAACCTAAACATCCCGAGCAGCAGCAGCAAAGCAAGGCACAGTCAAACCCCATGATCTTTATTCAGATTGGGTTACAAGGAAGTGGGAACTGGGAGGAGTTAATGTTAGCGACAACTGCAAGCCAGAACTAAAGGAGAAACATGTTGCACTGCCACCAGGACACAGCTTGAGAAATCCTAATAACTGATGGAGAAAGTTACTGCACTACTTACTGGATACCCGTGGCCTATTTGAGAAACAGCACTAGCAAAAATAACCTCTCGTCTCATCTCAGCTGGGGAGGGAGGGACAGTCACCAATTAAAAGGGGACTGAGGTGGGAAATGAGAATTGCATATTAAGAATGGTGAAGGAGGCAAAAATAACAAACATGTGCAATAGCACATGAGATTCTTTCCAAGAAATCTCAGTACAACATTTCTCTGGGTCTGTTATTGCCCTTGAGCAGTGGAATGTCAGGGAAGAAGAAGGATTTCTGGGTGCTTGGAAAACAGACTGAACACATGGATGAGGAGCAAGCCAAAAGTGTTAGAAGAAATGGTCCCTATCCTTTCAACATACTTGCACTTGCATATTCCACTTTCCCATGCTCCTGGATCCAAAAGTTTTCCAGGGGTTAGAAATCAGCCAGACCAGAGTGAACTGAAGCTGAACCACCAATGCAAAGGGAAGAACTGATCCTAAGGACCTAACCCCTCAAAATCTGTGTCTAGCGGTGCTCAACAAATGGCAGAAGGCTAAAGGGAAGAAAAAGAAGTTTTAAAGTTTAGATTAACTAAGCGAAAGGCTGAAAGCAACTTTATTCACATTTTAAGAATTCAAGTGTAATACATATTGGCTTTCGGTCTAAAGCTATAGGCAAAAATCTCTGAGATTAACAGTAAACATCAAAATTCTCTTTTCAAATATGGATTGACAAAGCTGACATGCAATAAAAGCTTCCAACGAAACTCACAGGCACTGTTCCCCCACATTCTGATAGAAGGCTGCCCTGTAAACACACTGCACTCAATAAGCGTAGGAGAAAACTGTTTTTATAAAATTACATCTCACTCTAAAGAAAATATTTGCATGGCTGTAGCCAGGAGTGTAATAAGGGTCATTGGAAGATCACAGGCACAGAAAACTGAAGAGCCTGCCAGCTTTAGAGTTTTGTGACTTTTACTTTTTTTCCTCAAGATCTAACTTTTCCCCCAAACAAAACATCTCCAGCCTTTTCCATCCTAAGGACAATACTGAATATGTAAATCTCATGCTGTCACCCCATCCTGACCCCTAAAGAAAAATCAAAACTCTTTCTAGCCAAGCAATACAGCCGGCAAAACTACGAGCTACTGTCCAGTTGTATTAGGAAGCCATCATCACTCAGACTCATGTTGGACTGTCCTCATCAACCCCTAAGAGAAAGAAAACCTCACCTCCAAGCTATAGGTGTGTAACTAATGCTGCAGATCTGTCCTCAGCAAGCTCTGATTAAACTGGAGAAACTTCTCTGTTTAGACAAAACTTATTGCTGCTTTGGCAATTTCATGCTATGTTTACAGTGGCTACCTTGCCCTTTCTTCTGGCAAAGAAACAAAGATTTAGCAGAATGTTAAAAAAAAAAAAAAAGTCAAGAGTAATAATGCACTGATTTCTGATCAAGTATTAGAAGTTCCTAATGGCTTCCCTTTCATAATTAAAAAAATACTGTAATTTCAGTGATCACCAAATATTTGTTTAAAAATTGCTTTAAAAACCACGTTTGGAGCCCCCACTGTGCTGGCTAATGTCCACTGTGTTTCTAAGGGCCTTCAGAAAGTATTCCCTCCTCCATGTTCTGTACTGTAAATGAGCACTTAGACAAGGAGGAAAGGAATAGTGTGTAAAAGCCAACTCTGCTTTTAAACAGTTCTCTATCTTTTCCTACTATTTTCTGCACACTTCTTCCCCTCAGACACTTTGCATTTCACCGCTGATTTCATGTTTTTATATTTTAAATTTTTTCACAGGAAGGACTCTTCCTCTGGAACTTCACATGAGGGGATTAGTGACTTTCTGACCCTCTGTCCATTGAATTCTGTTCAGTCTCTTCTCCACAGAGAAATCAATGTACGATCAGCAACGCCTCAGCATGTTAAAGGACAATAAAAACAAAGAATCCTGAAACCTAACCACGACATGTTTAGCAAAAAGTGCCACCAGCCACCTCTGTCTCTAAACTTCATGGCTGGCTGTGGTGGTGCAGCCCAGTCCCTGGGGTTCTCTCTAACCTCACCTCACTGTGCACTGAGCCATTCCAGATCACCAAGCTGACACAAAACTGTATTTTTCCTTAAGTTAGCTTTCTGCTGGTGCAGGATCAAAGACCAGAGTCAATGGAATGACACACACGGAGATGCAGGTGGAGGACAGGACTGCACACCTCAGTCAACTTCCAGCGTAAGGGGAACTCGCCAGAGAGCACGAGGCTGCACACGCCGGGGCTTCATCCTGCACCGTGTCCATCCAGAACGAGCACTTTGTGGAGAAGAGTGGGACACACTCAGTATTATAAAAGAAAGGACAGATGTGGGTCTCAGAAGGTATTAAATCATCCTGCTCTGTGCTGTTACAGGCAAGCTTGTCCCAAGCAGGGCTAACCAAGGGAGCCACGGCTAACATGTGTCAGCCATAACTGAAACCCTGCTGTCAGACCCAGGAAACTTTCCAATTCAGACAGGATTCTATTCCAGGGTTGAAGTTCAGCTCTTCCCTTTGTCCAGGCTCACAAAAGGAAATAGAAGTAAAATCCTTGACACTACACAGCATACTTGAACAGGAAAAATGTAATGGCCACCCAGCACCACTGCCACTCAGAAGACAAGAGCCTGGCTCACCCCTGGTAACACCAAAGATTTTTATAATTTCTAGTATGCACTTCAACCTAACAGTATGTTGTTTACATGATTTAAATGTGAACAGGAACACAAGAGAAAATGCTTCTAAGAAAGGATCTTACTGATTATGCGAGTGTTCTCCAAAATACACTGAGAATGGAATAAGACAAGTGGTATTTACCATACCTTCCTCACCACTTCTGGATCACAAAGACAGCCAGATCAACCCTAATTATTTTCTTACTTGACAAATTATCTATACTGTCAAAAAACTTCTATGAGGCCTATTTTGCAAATGACCTTACTCCCTACTAAGTTAGATCAGAAGCATATCCTTGCAGAAGTGACAGACATGAGAGACAACAGCAGCAGTACATCCAGTCTGTCTTTGCTAGAAAGAGAATTACACTTGAAAACCAAGTACCTGGAAACCACCTAATGTTCTGTTGAGTATGCAAGGGTTGTGTCAAAGTGGAACTCACTACTGCAGAGTCAGCTACCTACAACATCTTTAAAACAAATCTCTGAAATTGCTGCCATATCTATTGTTCTCTACAAAACATCCTCATTACAGGAAATCCACTACTAGGATACATCTGAAGATGCAATTATTAGTGTGATACTTGCTTCTCTTCTAATGAATCTCACCAAGCATAAAACCTGAGACTGTCTTACAACTCATTAAAAACATGTTATTCTGGAGACAAAAACTGGTGAATAGAGCTAGGGACAAAAACTGCAGAATTGGAAATGTTATTTAGCTGGAAGTAAACATTTAAAGTTCTTCAGTTTAGCTTACTCTGGAATTTAACAGCAGGACATAGATAACTTTTTCAAATAGTCTAACTTGAGGCCTAAGCCACCTTATCTGTACATAATTTTAATACCAACATCTGGTCCTGTACAGGCAACACTTAGTCCAGTCCAGTCTAGTTAAAAAGAAAAATGACATCAAACTATCCAAAGAGTTTTTACTTCAGGCAGTAATATTTCAGCAGGATTAAACTTAAAATTAAGCTGTTCTACCACAATCACCTTCTCTTCAGTGAGATACTGTTAACAGAGGAGAAAAACATTCTCTCAAGTTCAAAGGACAAATTAAGGTTCAAGTTTATCAATGTATTTCAGTCTACAGATAAAAGGAAGGGGAGTCCTAAAAATGGCAAACATACCAGTAAGAACTAGGCCAATGTTGTGGAGAATCTAATATGAAGGCTCAAACCAATCGTTGATTAGGTTTGCCCTTGGACACAAGTAGCAAAAACTATGACACACACTAACTATGAGGAGGCACAAAGGCATGGAAAACGTAGGCTCAAAGTAGGCTCAAGAAAAACATACCCAAAACTGTATTTATTGCAACAGAAGTTGTTATTCTGTAATCCTGAAATATGAAAACAAACCTTCCCTAGTGTCAAAATGTATCAGTTTTCCACGGTTCTCACTATTATGTGCTATCTACTAAAGCTGCTTTTTAGACACTGAAGATCTGAACTATATTGTTCAATTTTATNACGTTTCATCTGAAGCATTCCAAGCTGATAACCTTTATCCAAATACATAAAACAAGAGCCATGTCAAACACACTATAAATAGCATTAATAGTAAGGAATCAATAACATCCAAACCTTTAGGTAACATCTTATTAATCCGCCCTTGGCATGCATGGGCACACTGCTGTAAGGGCTCTCAAAATGCAATAGTCAAAGGTGAAGGACACAATTTGTTCAACTAGTTAATGCAACTGCTATTTAACCAACACAGCCACTAAAATGCCATCTAATGAAATACTCCATACCATGATAAGCAGCAGAGACAAGCACGAAAAACATAAAACGTTTCTCTAAGAAAATATATTAGAAGTCCTCAGGGCTGTTACCGATCTGTCATATTTTTTTTTCCGAAGGCATGTAAAGATCTACATTTAACAACAACCATTTTAATCTGTCTCTCCCCCCCACCCCATTTCTTGTACCGCGCCCAACACAATGGTACAACTGCATCTCCCAGGTATCGCCTTGATATTTATTTCTGCTTTCACAGTGACAAAGGTGAACTCTGATGCTCCAAAGATGCTTGCAGCAAAGCGGGGTGAGAGATATTTCTAACGACATACCCACACGCGGGTTACAGAAATCCAGCCTCCATGAGATGTTTTAATCTGACAAATTAAAATGGTTGGGAAACGCTATTTGGGTAACGGAATCGGCCGCCACATGCATTGCTGAGGGGGGAGCAATAAAAGGTCTTTAAAATAGGTCACTTTCAGCCAAATCCCACACCAGCACCGAAGAAAATGGTATATACACTGAAAACTCACTGCTTGGGGAGGAGCGAGAGGCAGGGAGGAAAAAAAATAAAAGGGTGAAAAAAATAAAAGGGCAGAAATCCGCGCGGGTCTCCGAGGAACCCCCGAGCCCCCCGGGGGTCGGGGCTCGGCCGGCGAAGCCCCCGGGGGAGCGGCAGACAAAAAGGGCCG
>VZTE01002110.1:81043-100610 GCA_013397775.1 Eulacestoma nigropectus
TCGTTGGTGTGAGGAGAGAGTAACTAGCTGTGAGGGGTTGTGTGAGGAGGGGTTTTGGCGTGAGAGGCAGGTTGAGGGGACAGGTGAGGGGAAATTAGGGTGTGAGGGGTTGCTGAGGGACAGGAGAATAGGAGAGAGCTGGCATGTGGGGGTGCTGAGGGGAGTTTGGGAAAGAGGGTTTGTGGAAGCCTCATGTGGGGACACTGAGGGGGGAGAGGAGCGTGAGGGAGAAGATGGTGGGGGGCTGTGGCTGAGGCTGTTTGAGCTCAGCCAGGGTTGTGGGGGGCAGCAGGCCCGAGGGGGTATGAGGAAACTGAGGAAAGGTGTGGGGGAGCAGAGAGATGGGGGACTCAGCAATGGGGTACATGGGGCCTGGACATGGATAGGGAGATGAGGTGTAGGGGAGAGGCCTGGCACGGGTGAGAACTTTTTGGGGGCAGCGTAGCAGGGGACGGTGTGTTTGGGGCAGGCTGGCTGGGGTGAGGAAGTGGAGTTGAGTGGAGCTGCTTCTCTGGCCAGGAGCAGCTGAGCTGCAGGCGGTGACAATCCCAGGAAGTGGTAGGTGACTGCTGTAGTGCAAATGCCCTCACCAAATGGGTGCATTTCAGCCTGCCCTTGGCCAAGCTGTATCTGGGTTGTGGCCAGAAGAGGAAAAAAAAAATCTGAGGGACTGAGCACGTGGTCTCCTAAACTCTACTCTTGGCTTTCAGTGGTGGGTGTTGAACTTGGTAGGTTGTTGAGTCTTTGTGTGCTTTGGTATCTCCATCTACGAAGCAGAGATAACAGTTGGCTTCATGCAGGGATTAATTATCGCATCTTGTAGTCACGTATTTGTTTATTTGTTTTTACTATAGATTACAGCTGGAGGAATTCTAAACAGTCCCCTTCTCCTTGTCATGGTGTTTGAGCGCATTGTGCTCCTGTCTGAACAGAGGAAATCACTGAGGTCAGTCTCCCTCGTGTTTATAGTTGCTTTCCCTTTCAGAAATAATGGGGGCAAGGAATCATCAAAATAACAATTTGTACTGACATCCTGGTAATAAATGAATAGAAACAGTTACATAAGACACAAAGTTTGTCAAAGGTGTGTTTGTAGGGATGGCTTCCGCTTTTGACTTCAGAATTATGCTGAAGGGACAGCGCGCTCTGTTATAAAGTACCCTGCAATTCAATTTTGAGATGTCCCCAGTATGAAATAATACAATTCTGTAAATCCAGAATTACTACTACTGCTGAAATAAAACAGGTGAAACAAACTTCCTTCCTATTTTCCACATAATCTAACAGATATTTTGTATCACAAGAAAGCTTTGTATCCAGCAGGTGTTGAGGTGCTGCTGGTTATGGTTTAGGTAAATTTTGCATTTACCTTTAGACAAGCAGAGGTACTGGAGACTGTTTAACCTGGGTTGAGGGGTACACCTGAGAAAAGTTGTTGGCTGTAACAATTGTGGACCACATCTAGAGTTTTGTGAACTTGTCACAAAGTGGTCTGACACTTTGCCTTTTCAAATCCCAATAGGAAAAGTGAGACAAATGCGGATCACTTCAAACATATGTTGCTGTGGGTATTGGGAGAGGCAAACTAAAGGTTTATCTGATTATCTCAACCTTGAAGTTGGCAGCTATGACAGGAAACTTGGTTTCATTCATCTGCCAAAGATATTTGTAGTGTATCATTTGACAAGTTAAAAGGCATTTTTGTAGTGACACAAAAATAAAACCATCCGCTTTCTGAAACTACAGTTTCTGTCTTCTGAAATAATATGGGAAACACGCTTCTGGGGAAATTAAGGGCATGCTTGAAAGGTAAACATTTGTATTTTCAAATGTTAGAAGAATGGTGTTTAATGTGAATCTGCTCAGCGTGGCCTATTGATATTAATTTGGTTTTGTACTTGTTTTGTCGAATTAGTAGGTATCATTTGCTTTTGGAGATGGGAGAACAAAATGGAGCAGTAAGAGACAGTGATCCGCCCACGGGGTCAAAAGGTAGAATTGAGAACCAGGTTCTTCTGAATCTTGATCTTGTACTTCTTCCTGCAGACAAATTGCCTGTAAAGCTCATGAATTATGAGCGTTAGTGAGGTCCACAGAGCTAACCCAGCTAATGCCAGCGGAGAGTCTGGGCCTCAGCTCTTTGTGTTACACACATGAAAGATAATGAGGGCTCTAGGTAAAAATCCTTAGAGTCTGTAACAGTGGCTGCAGAAAAATGTGGATAATGCTTTTCCATTAACTACCAAGTATTTTACTTGAAATGCTAGATCTGCATTTGATATGTATTCAGTGACTGCTTAAAAAATATACTGTATAGTCTGTGAACAGACTGTTTAGAAAAAGTCCACTGAAATTCTGAAGGAACAGCCAGTATGAAAATTATGTTTATTGTTGCCAGATGAACTAAACAGCACATTTAGCTTTCCTAGTTCGTTGCATTAGGCATGTTCTTACTGCCTTCTCAAAAGACCATAGTAGGCATCTAGAAAGTTAGTTCAGCTTCATTTGCTAATTTCCTGATGCAAATTTAGTTCATTTAAAGAAGAACTAAACAGGTTTATGTATGTCTGCATCTGGGATTTGCACCAGTCTATCTGTCAGATAGCTATACCCAAAGTTAATTCCATCTGAAGGAGGTGCCAGAACATCAATAAATAAATACTACAAATTGCCTAGCGGTTCAGCTGACAGGCAGAACTGGTTTCAACACATTGCTCCCAATGTGCTGCTGCAGAGCTGGTCCTGGAGTAGACCCTTACGACATTCCAGCATGGACAGGACCTTTAAGAGCATGCACCAGCACTCCATGATATTGTAGGAGAGGAAGTAGAGAACAATACCATGTCCAACGGAAACTGTGGCAAGAATTTATTCAAGGCACGTTGTAATTACTCAAGCTGGGAGTTTGGCCAGGACATTGGGGTTAACACCCCTACTCCTTTAGAGGTGTCATGGTTTATTTTTTTTAATGACTTTAAGTGACGAGAAGCTTGGCTTTCTGTCTCAGCAGAATGACACCAGTTCAAGCAGTGTGAACTTCTTACAGCAACACAAAGATGCTGGTTCAGTACTAACTCAGAGCAGTGACGGGGCCTAGTACAGTAATCACTGCTTTATAAATACTTGCAGTAGATAAGAAAGATAAGAGTGTGATTAGGGCACAGTTTCAGCTGCTGTAATTACAGCCATGCCTTCCTCAGCCTTCAGTCCACATGCCACTTGAATCTGGCCATTTTTAAGCAAACAATTGTAAATTTTAGGAGAAATCGTAGAACGTGAAACAGAGAAATTTGGTTATTAATTATATAGCAGTTGTGAACAGCAGTTACCAATGCTTTTTCTTAGGATACTTGTCATCATACAAGCAGAATGTAATTTAGCCAAGTTAATTCTTTCATGCCATTGAGATTTTTTAGAAAGTGTTCTTTGTGTGTAGGATGTACCAATTTAGAAACTAACTTTCAGCTTGTTCTCTGCTTGCAAAGATAAGCACTTGTGTGTTTTAGTGAGTGACTAGTTGTGCAATACACAAGTGAGGAATTGTTTTGATTTTACTAGCACACGAAACCTGCCATCATTCCTATAGTGCAGTTTGGGCCATTATTATGGGTTATGAGGTTATACAGGAAAAACATGTTCTAGAGAAAGGCTGGTCAAAATAAACGAGGTAGAGTCTTCCAGATTACAACAATCTGGTTTTGTATCAGTGATGTAAATGCTTGGGTACATCCACTGGGATGAAGTTACCTTGTCAGACAGTGTCCCTCTGACAGTTTTTGTTGTAAGGACAAAAATGAAGCAATACTGACATTATTATGTAACTGCTTTTGTATTCTATGACAACAGTCATAATACTTTGCTCTTCTCTTACCTTTTATTAGATACTCCTTGCTGTGCACTTATGATTGTCCCATGAGTTGAGTGGTTTTAGCTATTAAGAAATGGGGAAATGGTGGCACAAGAAGAAGTACTTGCCAAGGTCATATGGGAAATTGGTGTCAGAGACATAAACAGAATCTCAGCCTTCTGACTGTCCCACTCTGCCCTCTGGGAAACCAGACAAAAGTGGAAACGTGGCTTGCAGTGTGACTCAACAGCTTTTCCTTCCTCAGCCCCTGCCATGCTGGGCAATTACAAATAAATGCCAGTAGGTCATTTCCACCTGAGTCAAACAGGTTTCCAAGGGACTCTAGGTAGCAAGTGTTCTGCTAGTGAGGGCTCTTCGATGGGTCTTCGCAATAATTTTGCTTTGAAATCTTTTCAGAACTAACTGGTTTTTTAGGCCATGACAACTGATTATAAGGAGAGTCTGTTCAGGTATCTCAGATTTTTTTCCCAACAGCAGGGCTGAAGGGGGTTTTACTCTGGCGTTGGTTCAGAATACCTGCAATGGGTACAAGGATCAGTATTACGGAGGCCTTGATCTTGAAGAGTGACTGATGGAAAGAAGCAGCACAGGAAAGGCCTTGGCTCTGGTCCTTGGATGGATGGGTAAGAAGAGGCCTTTGGCAGGGAAGGGAGAAAGGTGACTAATAATGTGAAACTGGGAGGAAACTCATTTCAGTTATGCAATCTGCTGGCTTGCCTTCTCTGAGGGAAGACACCTTTTGTTAGTTGTTCCATTGGCACTTGCTGCTTATGCTGTCTTCTGAATAGAAATCTAAACCAATTATTTCTCTGCTTGACTTAGGAAGCTTAATTTAGCTTTGCGGCAATGAAAATACAACAGTATTTAATTTCTTTGTTCTCGGTCTGCAGGATTTCTTTTAGATTTAGTTTGTCTCTTCCCTTTATTATTGGTTCTTTTTCCTGGCTGTCCAGTAGTTTAGCCAAGATGAAGAAACTTTTTTTCTGCTGTCATGCATTCATTCCCCATATCTCACTTGTTCCATGGTTTTCTGTGTCCTTTTTGCCACATTTCCAAAGCTTCCATGGAGAATTTTGCTGGTGGTTCAAGAAGTTGCTGTTGTCTAATCTAATCCTTCTCCACAGGTTTTCCCTCATAGTTGAGTCAGCAGAAGAGAGTTTGTTCTGTGCCTGACCCTGCTGGGTCAGGGCTGGCTATCTTAGCTCAGACCCAAGCCTGACAGTGCTGTGACTACCCTAGCCTTTGTCCTAGACTGGCTGGTGTAGGGATGTGTATTTACACCAGCTGACCGTGGTACAGGGAAGTGGCCTCTGGAAGAGCAGTTTGCTGGAGACGATGACTGGAACTGCTGGAGCAAGAGTTGACGGAACTCTTCTGAGAACTAGATTCCGTATCAGCATGGTGGCTTTTCCAGTGATCTGCAATGAACAGCTCTGCTGTTGACCCTGTCTGGATCTTGATCTCCTCTTTTATAGATTTTATAGGTAAAACAACATTTTACATTGTTGTAAACGTGCTTCCAGGCACTGATTCTTATAATCCGTAAAATAGTTGTGAAACTGTGGCCTTGCTCTTCAGCAATTCTGCAGTCACCTATCCCTGAGACATTGTATTTCACCCTTGAATAAGATTCTAGACCAGAAAAAGAGTTAGACTGCATACAGATTAACAAGTGTGTTGCTAGTATCTCTGGCTACTGCAGCATGACTCACCCATCAGTGCTTGTCAGAGTCTGGCGTGACCTCATTGAAAGCTTCAATATCTCATATGTGAAGGCAGGTTGTAATCCAGTGTGGGAATCCTAAATAGGTGGGGAATGAAATTCTGAGATTGTGATAATGCATCCATCGTAAACATCCCCCTGGAAATCAATTATGCCCTCACCAGGAATATTCTTACAGATTCTGAGGATCTCTTGATGCTAAGCTTGCCTTTCCCTGCTTTTATTAAAAAAACCCACCTGTAACTATTCAAGACAGCAATAGAAATCAGTGCTGGTGGGAAAATTTAAGAGTGGATGGGACATGTCAGGGAGGAGATGCTCTGTTATTTGCAGGGACAAGAAAGAGCTGATGGTTCCTTTTCATTTATCACAGCTTCTACAGGCTTTTGTTCTTTATGGTTTTTTTCCTATGTCAGTAATGGGGCTTCTGGTATCCTGGTTGAGGGAGACAGGTGAGCAGTGACAGGGGCTGTAATAAAGGGAGTAGATGAGTGAATTAGGTTGTGGTACCTTATGTGTGTGGCTTAGATATGTAGTGTGATGCTGAGACAAAAAGTAGGTGGCAACAGGAGTTTAGAAATTGGATGGTTCTCTTCAACTGGTGCTCACTGAGTAAACATGAAGCTTGTGCTCAGAGCCTCTACCTCCTTCCCATGGGCTGTCACACACTAACAAATGGAGCAATCCTGCTCACTCTAAACTGAGACAGCTGCTGGCAGTTCAACTGCAGAACCCACATCTAGAGACAGACAAGCAGAAGCTCTCATCCTCTCACCTGCTACTGAGGGAACTCTTAAGTCTCTAAAAGCACAAGACTGGCATTGTCCCACATGTATCTGCTGCCACTTGAACTGAAAGTGAAATCACTGGCTGTTGGTCTGGTTGCTGTCCTTAGGACATGTGAATGTGTGTTCCTGTTTTGCTCTAGGTAATTCCTGTATGTGGCAAAATTGTCTGTGCCAGCCTGGAAGCTTTGTCCATAAGCAGCAACAGTTACTGTCTCTTGGTTTCTCAAAGCCGCAGCTTCTCAGTGGTTCCACAGACCTGCTTTGTCACAGAGTGTCAGTAACCCTGCAGAAGTTACCGCATCCTCTGCTGTGCTTGGGGTCAACTCTGGCATCTGTCTGAACGTAGGCATGTCCCTCCTGCAGATCTGCTTTTCCTATCCAGGCTCTTACCTGGTGAGTTTGTTCTCTTACCTTTTGCCTTAGGTAGATGGTAGTATGACTTTGCATTTCTTAATACTTTTTTATCTTGAGTCTGGGAACATTGATCATTATTATTTTGGGGTGGGGGAAGAGCACAAAAATCCTGTTCTGAGTAGATCTATTTTACATTCTGGTCCTTCTTTAAGGAAGGTGTAACAGGTCACAGAATCAAGGCATGCATGCCATTTGTAAGGAGAAAATAGGCAACCTTGGGCCTTTTTATCCATGATTCCTTACCACAGAGATCAGACAGGTACTATCTGCTTAGCTGTTTGTGAATCCATGGTGAAATAAGTTGATGGCTCTGCCCAGTTTCTAGTACTGAGCACTGTGCACATGCACACAAAATACATCTAGTTCTAAAAAATAGTATCTCTGATGTTCTTTGTGTAGCGACCAAGGCCTGGATGATGTTTTGAGACTAGGCATACCTTCACTGGATGATCTGATGTGCTGGATGTACATCATGATATACTAAGATGTAAGAGATGGAAGCCTCATAGAAGTGTTGTCCATGCTGCATTCAGCTGTAGGGGTGTTGGCTTAAACGATTGATCCAGTATTTGAAGTCCTATTGCTTGATTTACATCTTGATTTTTAGCATCTTGGCAGACCTTCCTTTCACATAGTAAAGCATACCTCGAGTTCTAGTAGAATTCTGCTCTTACATCAAGCTCAAATCTCATTGCTGCTCCCTGCCTTCAGCTGGAAACGGACAGACACCATTTGTGACTGAATATCCTGAGTCACCGATTCCCAGCTGGCATGTGCGCTGCAGTTCCATCTCTTCCTTTCCGACTGCACTCCCTAGAGGAGATTGGGAACAACTGCAGTCGTCAGCTCCAGCGTGGTGTGTGCGCTTGCCGGGATCCACACAACTGGTGGACAACCCCTGTCTACGTCTATGGGGCGAGCTGCCTGTGATTTGTTACTGTATGCCTGGTGTTTCCACACCGGAAAAGAGAACAGGTGTAGGAATATTTTAAAAAACAAACAAACAAAAACAAACAACAACTTTGTTTCTTGATATTTACTAGAAAAATATCTACATTGTGGAGATAGTGATAGGATGTCTTCATTAAATAATCAGTGGAGACAAGTGATGATGCCAGTAATGCTCTCACAATGAGACAGATTGTGTGAAAATGGATGAAAACCAAGCCTCTAGAGAGATGATGAAAGGTGAAGTAGTTACTCCCTACACTGGCAAAGTTCTGCTACCGGAAGCATGAGTCCACCATGCAGGAGCTGACAGATTATCTGTTCTGTCAGGCACTCTTGTGCTGTGTTTGTTATCCTGCTTGTGCAGTGTCCCAAAGAAAGGCTACTTAAGCTCAGCAGGGAAATAATGCAACAAGTTGCTATGTTATTTCATCTGACCAAAACATTTTCACTATGTAATGCTTGCTGCTAGACGTGTGCATAGCTCTGGGGGAAGCTGAAACACAAAACACTTCATTGAGCTTTTTGATCCAACAGGTCTTGACATATTGCTGCTGGACATGTCTCTGTGTCTGATCTGAACTGCGACAGTTCCATTCTGTCCTGCTAAAATAACAGCATATTAAACAATACTATTCTGTCCATGCCATTTCCACCTATTGACTAAAAAGTTAAATTCTTATTAAGCTAGTTTTAATTTACATGTCATAAGGTATTAGTTAATGGTTAGCTGATTTTCCTGGCATGAAGATTGCAAAGTATATAACACAGATTAATGCTTGTCTGGGACCAAATGAGTTAAACCAGCTCCTTCTGCTGAAATGCCCAGTGAAATACAGTGATCCTCTGCATATCAAATCTGTTTGCAACAGGTCACCAGTGTTTGCCTGGGACACTGCATCCTGTTAGCAGGCACTGATCCGGCTATGGAGGAGATATGTGAGTTGTGCTGACTCATGAAAGCAGGTGCAAGTTGCATCACTGAAGAAAGGAGTGGCTCACCTCAAGCAGGATGTAGGTTTTAGTGTAAGAACTGCTAACAAACCACCTTTAGAAGAAAGTTGGAGGAAAAAATACGAGAGAGACTTTGATATCTGACTTGTTGAAATTCTGATTGTTCATGCTGCATCAGGGGCTTGTTCCAAATGGGATAGGTGCAGAATTGTTAACACCATTGAGGTGTCTTGGGAAAACATGCACTGTAGCTGCAGACAGCAGTAGTCCTAAGGCAAGTTTTCTGGGGAGAGTTAGATGATGGCTGTTTAAGAACTTTCATATAGTTCCTCCTTTAATAGGTCTGACTCATCTATCCCTGTCCTAAACACAGCAGCTTCAGTGTTTTTTTCCTCTCCTCTCATTTACCTCATATCCTTCAAGATTCCTTTTGTATCTCTGGGCTTAATTCTATTAAATCCAGTTCCTTTGACTTCTAATTTGCCTGTGGTTTGCACCTGCTACAGAGCCCCAGCAAACTTGGCAGCCAACCCTTGGGCACTCCAGAGAAAACAACTGTCTAGACCAGGCACCTTCTGCCCAATGCCCTGGACATACCCCAGAGCTCCCAGGCATTACTCTGTATTCAGAACAACATGTTGCTATGCAAATGATTCCTTTCTGTTCTTCCTCTTACCTCCACAGAGTTACATGTACCCGACTTCTCAGCTGGCACTAGCCTAGTATTTCTTGATCTTTTACAGAGGTCTGATGCAAAGGAAGATTGATAAAATCTTGTCCGGTGTTTTTGTGAGCTCATAATTGCACCTGCCTCCTCCTAGGGAATGAGGCAAATGGGAGTGAGGGAGCCCACAGAATAAATAGTACCTTCTGCAGAACTGGAGATAGTGCAAGCTGGATGCCATCACTGCAAAGGCCTTACAAAGCCTCTGGTATCCAGCAAAATTCAGGAAGGTGTGTTACTCTTTCCTAAAACGAAGGGAAATCAAATCTTGCTCTAAAGAGTCCTATGGCATGGGAAGGGCAGAGAAGCCTTAATGCAAAGGCACAAGCTGTGCCCGTTCCCAGTTAAAACCCCTGTTGCCCTGGGCAATCATTGAGCCTGTCAGCGTCCTGCAGCTTTCATCCAGAGATGTGACCAAAATAGCTCCACAACTTTACAATGTGGCTAAAAATAGCATGCAGGTCAGCTTTTTTCTCAAAGGTAGTGGTGACATCGGGGGAGAGCACTCTTGCTCCTGTTCAGTGCAGGTAGAACTGAGTAAACAAAGCAGGGACAGCAGCAGTTTAGCTGAACAGCTTTGAGGAAAGAGAGGTGATGAGGGATGGGAAAGGACTAAGGAGAGATGGACTAAAGTGTCAAAGGCGTGGGCGGACCCGCTGCTGCTGGCCAAGTTAGTGTGCTTATACCCAGACACCTTCTCCCTGGGGTTTTATTTCCATGTTGTTTGAGAGCTATCAGTCTGTTCCCATCTCCTTGTGGCCCGTGTCAGGATGTGTCACTGGATGGGCTGGCCAGCCAAAGCAGTGTTTCTTGCTCCTCATTTCCAGACAGTGAACACAGCCCATGACATCACCTCTGGCCAGCAGCGGATCAGAGGCTAGGCCATGGCAATGTCAAGTGTGTTTTGCTGTAGCCATTCAACCAGAGAGCTGCTCTTTTACAGTGCAATTTGCATGTGGAGAAATCTGGATGGCCCTTAGTTCTAGGGGGATTTCAGTATTTGTTCTTGGGCCAAAAATAGGCTGTTTTTATGGGGTTGAACTGTCTGTTTTTGTAGAGCATTACATTTTACCAAAGGAGCAAAGCTGCACACCATGATCCTCAGAGTTTTAGTCTCTGTTGTGTATACTAAGTCTGGCCATGGAGATGAGTCTCAGCCAAGTCTGGAAGTTAAGTGCCTGATTTGGAACGTTATGGAAATCTAATGTAGGTTATGTGAGGTTTGCCATGCCTGCAGCTCCTGTGCTGCTGAGGTAAGTGTACTGCAGCAGGCTGTGCTAGCGAGAATTTCCTTTGTGCTGCAGGTTTCATGCCTACTGCTTTTATAGTGCTGAAAGAGAGGAAGGAGACAACAAAAATATGAAAAATCGAGGCCAGGTCATTACTGTCAGACGAGGACAGAGTCCTGCAGCCAGTCAGATGTGACAGAATGCACTTGCTGATGCTGCTACCAGGAAGCTTGAGAGAAATGTGACTGATAGCAGTGCGCATGTGCCTTTGGAGGAAGGAGGCTATGTGTGAGCTCTTGCAATGCTTTTCTCTGCCCAGCAACATCGTTGCTTCTTTTCCTGGTGTTCTGCTTAAGCAGCTGTTCTGCACTTATGATCCAATCTATTCTCCATACAGGGCCATCTTCACACTGAGCCACCTTCACTGTCATTATCAGAAGGACTGATAGGACCTCAGGTTTGCTTTGAGTAAGCACTATAAATAGTGCAGAAGCACTATAGTTACTGTTCTCTTAAACTGGTGTGAATCTTGTAGGACCAGCCCCTGTCCCCACCTATTTAAAATGGCTCCTGTTGCCTCACAAGAGGGAGACTTCAGCCAAATGCATCTCCGTATTGACAAGTATAGAGAGAATTATGCGCATGATCAGCTTGCTAAGAATTTCATTTGATGTGCAGCTGGAAGTCAGCTGCCAATAGAAAAGGGAGCTCTGCATCCCTTCTTGTGTGCTTCTAGTGCATTTAGAAGCTACAGGCCACATTAATTGCAGACTGCAGTTAGAACAGAGGTTACAGGTAAAATCAACTCAATACCATCACCATGACCATTTAGTACAGTCATTTCTGAGCACTGCAATTTCTCACCACAGCCTGCTCCTTCCTTACAGTGGGAGCTGTTCCCTGGTCTGCCCTGCCCAGCTTGTAAATGTAGCTCATCAGTCTCTGCTTCTTTGCAAATGAGCTGCGTAGGTAATGGGAGTAGGAGGAGGAGGCAGCAGCACTGCAACCTGCCCATCCCCAGCTGGTCATAAAGGCTCCGTCCTCCTTAGGCTTTCTGAAGTTATTTGCCATGTGAATTGTGTGGGTATAAAACTTTGTTGTTTCCTTAAATGCTCTGCCTTTTGCAACAGGTCATTTCCCAGTGGGGAAAACAGGCTGTTGATGTGGTAGGCACTCAGCTTGTCGTTTGGATAAGATCCAGAGCCGATTAGTTTGGGCGCAGCAGTGTGCTAACACAGGCAGAATGCACCCAGACTGGCTCCTGTCGAGATAGCCCCGATCTCCCCACTCTCCCCACCTCTGTCCGCGGCCCCCGGCTCAGCGTGAGCACCGGTCCCTGTCCCTGCCTGCGCTGGCACGCCCACAGGGAAACAGAATTTGCACCCCGTGCTGCTTGCCCATGCCCTGATCAGTACCAACCCTCCCAAAGCAAATAGTGATTTGCCTGTCTGCACTGACTCAGCTGTGCTGAAGGCAGGAATCAGTAATAAATCCGGTTCAGTAAAGGCCATAGGTAAGGAACAGCCTTCTGTAGCAGATACTGAGGCATTTTAAAGGAGCTAGACTGTGTCCCAGGAAGTGCACTGAAGTGAGCAATGCTGCATTGGGCAAGAAAGCCTACCCAGGAGCCATTAATCTCTCAACATCTGTAGCCCTGCGGTTGTAAGCACTGGGGGTTGTCTTCCCCTGCCTGCAATTACTAGCTAACAACTGAGAATTCAAAGGAATCTGGGCTATCTTTAGGAAGCAAGTACCTACTCTTTGCCTCCTCTCAGGAAGCGAGGTCCTTCGTTACAGCCTGTCATGGCAAGGGGCTTGCAGATAAGGAGGAAGGGCAGGAAACCTGCTGGGCTTTGCTTCTTTAGGAACTCTAAATATTTTCCATAGTCTTGGCACTGTGAGTCAGCATTTCTAGAGCCTTGATTTGTTTACAGCAGCAATCAGTGAGGTGGTACAAGGTAGGTGGAGTGTGGAGGTATGTTTGTGTCTAAAATGAGAAACCCTTTGCCCAGGCACAAGTGGGGAAGTTACCAACTGTATTTTCCATTTGTGACTAATGGGAATCAAAGGACTAGATACCCTAAACAGTAACTGCAGTGGAGCCACTTCCAGAGCAAGGAGTTTCCTAGTGTGAGTAAGGATTGGAACTTCACAAAGCTGTAAATATTGTGTTGTCATAGTTCACTCGATATAAAAAAAAGGTAACACTTCCCATCTGAAGTGGTATGGATTCATTTTGCATTGGCTTGGCCAGATGGGCTGTGGGGCAGAAAGACCCCCAAAAGTGTACAGGTAACAAATCAATCGCTGAAGTTTCCATTCGGAGCCCATACCTGCACTGGAATAAGGAACATCAGCCATGGGATATCTTCTGTCACTTCGTGCAAGCTTTTTCCCTATGCCTGACTGGTCAGCCTGGCTGGATCTTGTGGTAAAGGGATATCAAAACCAAGATATTTTAGATCTGCAACCTTGGTTCTGCGAAGGTATTTATTTTGAAAATTCTAGTTTCCATAGCGATGTAGTGCTGTTCACTCTCATTTTTCTCCCATTACCCCAATCTTAGCAGCCATTAGATAAATTAACAGTGAGGCAAACCTTAGCGTTTTTTAATCTTAAGTGATTTTATATGTGTTGGTTCCTTAGTGAATCAGAGGCATTTAGTCAAGGATTGACTCATATCCTTTCCTGGGGCTGACATGAGGTCTGTTGCAGTGAAAAGATGATAATGAAGAGTGAATATTATTAATTGGACTTGATGAATGAATTTGTAGGCTACTTTAGAGTAGGGGGTCTTATGTCTAGAATTCTGGTTCAGTTATATGTCTAGATTTTACTTGGGTTCTACTACAGCTACATGAGGACACCATATTTTTGTTTCATGCATGTAGTAAATAAATCCTTATGTAAGGGTTGCTGTGTACTGCTGTTCTGCTGCTTTTCTCCACCCCAGAGGTGACTTTTGGACACCGTTCCCCTTTCAGTTGTTAACAGAGCCAGTGCTCGTGGCTCATTCCTTCATTCTTCTTTTCAATATCTCTACAAAAAAGAAGCAGTTAAGAAAATAAGGCAAGATCTTTTTTATTGGTGTGTTTTGTTTGGTTGGTTGTTGTTTTGTTTTGTTTCCTAGTGCATCTGGCCTTTCCTGGTCAAGGAATTACTAGTTTTGCCAGAATAGTTATGGAGGTTGGAATGTAAAAATCCCAGACTTAACCCTGCAGCAATGATGGCATGCAAAGATGTGGAGATGATTTATTCTGATGGTGTAGCTTGCCTTTTAAGGAAATTATTTAGTGAGTTCTTTTGCCTATATGAACTGTATCTCCACCTGGGGAGCTATGCCAGAATAGCTGTTCCACAAACCCTTTGCTGCGAACAACAGCCTTTGTCCTGGAATTCAGTCCTCATGAGTATGTTAGCAGTGAAGTACAGAAACTGTGTGGGAGAACAAGAGTGGCACTGTGGACCAGATTCCAAGATAAGGAAGTAGGGCTAAAAAGAGGCGAGGGTTAGCTTTTGACTCCTGCAGCGTCCTCGCCTAGTAACAAAAACACCTGAATTGTATAAAATGGAGCACAGATCCAGTAAGTTCAGAATGCAGGAACTCCTGTGTGGAATCTGGATGTTGACAAGCATCTGCTGCACAGTGCCCATTGCTTGCCCTGCCATTCAGTCTGTTTTCCTCCGCAACTAGAGCCATCAGCTGTCTCATTTGTATTCAGTCCATGAGTTCTTCAGAGGAGATGGGTTTTTAAAAGTAAGTTCTTCACCCTCCTTCTATTTGAGCTCCCCAGACCCTGGCTATCTAGCAGAAATAGCCTCTTAAATCCCAAGAGGTAGAAGCTCACTTGTGCTCCAAAGAATAGTAATCCTTACAAAATCTCTATTTTAGATGTCAAATATTTACTTTTAGCTGAATTATGCCCATTCATTGAGAAAACTAATAATACTTTGCTCTTCACAATGTAGCTTATCAGTGAATCCCGTATATATTTTATGCAAAACATTAAAAGGTGGTTGCTTATCTTTTAATTTACCTTTTTTTTTTCCCCCTTCATGTTCCTGCATTCCTATGTTTTGAGATAAGGTGAACAAAAGTTCTCCAACTGCTATCTCTAAGCTATGCATTCTGCAATACCTTCACTGTGTTCTTTCTGATTCACTCCCTCTGAGGTGAATGGTCCCAGTCTTTATAAATTTCCTTCAGACAAGGGTTCTTCCCAATCCCTAATCTTGTGGTCAACCATCGTTGTCCTGTGTCACATAATGAAGCAGCAGTCACAGCAATAACTCAAACAATAACCCCTCCAGATCTGGTGTTCTGTCAGTGCTGGGCATTGTTAGCTTGGAGACCCTGAGTGCAAACACAAGCAGTGGAGTCCCCATGTGCCAAATGCAGACATACCCAATGCACATTTAAAAACTAATAATTTTTTTAAAAATCCCTGTTTCAAAATAACTGCTTGGTATCCAAATGGAATGAGAATGAAATGTGACTAGCAGCCTTGTGACTGTTGTGTTGTATAACAAGATAAAAAGTGCTTGGGATTTGTGGATTGAGCTTTTTTCATTTGTCTTCCAGAGGTCAAAGTCTACTGCAAGCAGTGACTGATACAATTCCCTGCGTAAGTCAGGCTGGACTGCCTGTGCCTCAGGTCCTAACAGCAGGAGTGTTTGTGCAAGAACACCTTGGTAGGTGTTTGTGTGGATTTCTCTGTGGTCCCTGTGACGATCCTAGGAAGCAGGAGGAGATCCAGAACTGTCTGAAAGCCAGGATTCCTTGAAATCTCAGAGTAGTAATGATGAG
The DNA here is from genome assembly GCA_013397775.1 of Eulacestoma nigropectus. NCBI lineage: Eukaryota > Metazoa > Chordata > Aves > Passeriformes > Eulacestoma > Eulacestoma nigropectus. The sequence goes on from VZTE01002110.1 coordinate 96,499, forward strand.
AGATGTGGCTGAGGACAACCTGCTAGCCTGCCTTCCATGCTGCTTCTTGTATGTGTCCAAGAAGCTGCCTCCAGTTTATACAATTGCACTCTGGTAAACAATTTTGCATGCAGATATGGGCAGCAGATGTTACTCATGCCTGTGTGAACACTTCAGTGTCTTTACAACAGGAATGATCCTCGGATTGAGTCCTGTGAAACAATGGATGTACCCACCAGAAGTCCCACTGGTTACAGCCATTCTGTTACAGCTTGCTCAAAACACTTTGAAGGATGGTCACGCCATCTTCCTTTGGCCACTCGAGGGGATTGACTCACAAATATGAGCAAAATAAAATTAGATGGCTTAAGTGGCTGCAACCCCAGCTGTGTCCCCACTGCCCAATTCCCAGAAGGTCATCGTTGCAGCCAGGCTGCCTGTGGAAGACAACTCTTGAGCTGCTGTAGTGACAGCCCATTCTTCAGGGTGTTAATATTTGTCTGGCTCCTCTGTGAAACAGTTCAGGAAGCTTAACCAGAATAAAAATGTGCCCTTTTCTATCTGAGGAATTGTTTTTTAGTTTAATTTCTCAAATGGGCTCTAAGAAGCAGCAGCATTGCTGTGAGGGCAGGGCAGAGAGAGATGACCCTCCCTTTTGGGAGCAGCCGTTACGTCAGTTTTGCTGCCTCACAAAACTATGCCCTATGGTTATTTTTGGTGCTGGACTGCCTTAATTTTCCGGAGAGTGAATGAAGGATTAACATAGTGTGCTTATGGCATTTGGAAACTAAGCTTTTAGGGAAAAAAAAATCATAATTCAGCATGTTCTGAGGTGGAAATGCTTAAATTGCTACAGATGGGAAAGATGAGTGTCCATGGTATCCATTTCTACAATTCAGCTAGGGGTTAAATCCTTTTTTAATTTTTTGGGTTTTGCTGCTTTTTAAGACCTCTAACCCAATGCCTACTATCCAGCTGCCTCTAGAGAGAGAAGTCTTTAAAGAGACCAGCTTTGTACCTATAAATAATGTACACAGCAGAGCACAAAAATGGAGTCAAGGAGAAGCTCCTCCTTACCTGAATGGAACTGCAGCAGCTCTGTTAGAATAGCTGTGGTCAGGCTGTGAGCAGCACTCGTACCTTGTCATCCATCTTGACTAAACTGCTTCTGAGAACTAATTCTGAGATTCCAACACTTGAATATCAACTGGCAAATCACAACTGCCTTGTACTGAAACACGTTAGATTCCAGCGGCCAAATGTGGCAAGGTTTTGAACGGTGTGGTTATAATCCTGCTTGGAACTAAAGGTCTGCTGGAGTGCTTTGTTAAGTTGGATGTGTTGGAATATGAGAATTTCACAAGTCTGAACCCCTGGTATAAATGAAAACACTGTAGCAAAAAAATGTAAATAAATGCCACACATACTTTGTATAACAGCCCTTCTCAATATCTATAAATATGGTAATTTTGGTGTTTCCCAATTTTGAGTTTTAAACAGGAGATAGACACATGAAATACTACAAAGCAAACTTTATTTTTTTCATGGATTAATTTTATAGTTTCACTTTTAACTTACCTGAGAACAGTTAATGGAAACTAAGTGTAGTGTCTTAAAGAGGATTGCCTTTGAAAGCAAATAATTTGTTCTTTAAAAATCACTTCAATAGCTTCTCAGTTTAACTGCATTTTAATATGAACACAAAACTCATCCTGGGTCAGACTCTCCAGGAAAACTTTCTCATGATTCCTGTAGCAGTTGATTCTTTCCTTGCTGCCTTAATTTTGCAGCTTTAAATGGCAGGTTCTCTGCAAAGCCATCCACTTCAAAGCTTCATAAAACAGAGCTTTGAATAAATTACTGAGTTAGAAATTATACTGGCTGTGCCCAGCTTTATGCCTAGATGTGGGAATACTTGGCACGGGGTGTGGAATTCCAAGGAAAATTGCCTCTTTGCTAGCTTGCCAAAGAGCAGTAAGAAGGAAAACTGCTGCAGATGAGCAGACGCGGAAATCTCCAGTTTCCCTTTTCCAGAGAACACGTCCTGAAGAACTGTTGAATATTAATGCACAGTATAACTGTTGCAACGTTGGGCAAACACTGGGATTAACAGAAACTACAGCTTCTGGAGGGGATGTGTCCCAGTGTGGCAGGGGGGAGACACCAGGCCACAGGGCAGCACTGCCTGCTGGAACTACTCTCACCTTTAAAATGCATCCCTGTGGATGCAATGTGGGATCAGTGAGAAGTGGGGAAGGCCCATCGTGGACACACCATGTTGTGGCATGGGATGCCCATGCTTCATGTGCCAGGTGTACTACTGAAGGTGATGAGCCCCAGGCACTATTATTTTAGATTTTTTTTTTAATCTCTTTTGCAAGCTTTAGATAATATAATACTGATAATATAATACTGATAACTGACACTTCTAAGCAGTGACATAGTTGCTTTGTCTTTCACAAAGAGACAGCCCACTTCCCTCTGTATTCAGATTTTTGGTATGTGTATGTGGAGCCGATTTGTCTACAATTGTTTGCTTTCTTCAGAGTCTTTTGAAGTTTAAATCTTTAAGCCAGCTCCCTATATTAAAAATAAATTCTTCCAAGCCACCAATAAAATGTCAGCTGTGATTAAAGCCTGACTCCTCATTTTAAGACTTGTCTCCTAAGCACTGTAAGGTCACTCAATGAGTCAGCGTTTGAAAGGACCAGGACCGTTATTGTTTGGGCAAAGCCCAAAGTTCATCATTGCTTGCTTAAATGGTTTCATCACATTTTAAATTGCTTTGCATTGTGCTGAAAGAAACGTAAACTGCAGGAATGATTTGGCAGAGAACTTGTGATATTTCAGGCACCTCAAATCTCGAAAAAACCCTCTGTATTAATGTCGAAGTTGGTATTTCTGGTAAGAAAAAGCTTTACCTCCTGTGTAGTAAATAGGAGGGTGAAGTGGGAAGCTGTGTTTGAGGTGTAAACTTTGAACTATGTTCTCTTAAAATAAAGCTTGGGAACTGTAAAATCTCCAGCCAAGGGCTCTGTCCTTGGTATAGTGCCAAAGTCTGATAGGGCTTTCTAGACACATGAACTTTATTAATTTTATTTACTTTATTAAAATAGTGAAAAAATAGAACAGAACATTAAGCTGCAAGGAAAAGCCTTGAGAAGTGAGTCAATACTATTTTGAAGACTATCTGTGGAGCCCGTTTATATTTTTTGTGCACATTAATTGTAACGGTCTTTAATTACATGAACACATTTTATTTTATCACTTTTCCTCCCTGCTTGCTGCAGTGCACCCTGTTGGGAGTATTTGGGGGCAATTAATCACACCAGAACAGCAAATAACTTGGAGCAGGACTCTGCCTCTGTCTCCAGCCTATGTCAGTCGTGGGTCTCCCCATTCTCTCTGCCCTTTTCCTACATTACTAATTAACTCCTGCCTCAGTTCCTCACTGCTCCATGCAACCCAAAATCCTTTGTCTCAGTGCTGCCTGGAGAATTGGGCCTTGGTGTTGAGGAGGGATCCAGGAGCAGCAGTTGAACGTCTTGCCCTCCTGCCGTGGAGGCTGGTCGGAGCAGAGGCGGGAGTTCAGGTCATTTAGCTGCCACCACCCCCCCGGAACATGCTCAAGTGGGCATAATCAGAGATTGAAATGGTATGAAATCTGTTGCAAATTCTGACAAGCTTCAGGAGTTGTCTTCCTTACACTCTCGGGCTTCCCCAACAACCTTTGCTTTTTTTGTTAAGCACCAGTTAAATCTCCCGTGCTTCTCTCGGAGGTGGACAGGTGCATTTAGTGATCCCACCTTTCCCGGGCCGGGTGGGTGCCGAGCACGCCCGGTGGCGGGTCCGTGCGGGGAGCGGCGGGTCCGCCCGAGCGGCTGCGGGTGGAGCCCTGGAGCCGGGCGAGCTCCGGCTGCCGCGGGAGCGCTGCAGCTCGGCCCGGCAGCGATTCGGGGCGCTGCTGCTGCTGCTCCGCGCTCTCCGTGGCTGCTGCTGGGAGCCCGGCCGCTCACGGTGTGCACATCCCTGCCCAGATCCCCTCCGCGTGGCCCTGGCTGGGGCTGTTCCAACCCTCTCCGCCTGCCGCGGGGCGCGGTTCACCCGCTCCATGACGGTAAAACGCGGCTTTG
>VZTE01002110.1:101905-135258 GCA_013397775.1 Eulacestoma nigropectus
CCCTTGAATTTTTCTTTTACATAACGAGGCGGGAGGTGGGAGGGGGCCTGGCAGCGGCAGAGCGGGGTCGGCAGTGCCCCATGTGCAGCCTGGGCAGGCAGGGAGAGACCTGATTCGGCACACGCTAAAATAAGTTACCGAGCAAAAAATAAGTTCAGTAGTCATTTCAGTGTTTGCAGCGTGCCCAGGGTTTTAATATGTGCCTAGGCTGGCACTCCTCCCTTCCCAGCTCTGAAACGATTTGTGAGCTTGCCAGATCCTCTTCACCTGTTCTTCTTACCATCCTGGTTTTTTTCCTCTCCCCTAAATTTTGGTTGCTGCACCTCCGTGTCCAGGCCAAGGCCAGCTGTGCCAAATGTTGATTGGGAGAAAACTCAGGCAGCTGAGCTGTGAATACTTGAGAATTGGAACTAGAAACTGCTGACACACTGACTTACTGAAATGGATTTTGTTCTTCATTTTATTCTTTCACTCCTCATCTGCAATGGTCTTATGACCACTCTTATTGTTTTGTTTCATTAACAAGTGGTGTCAGAAGTCTTGAGTCATACAAGGTCAGCTGTAAAACACTGCTCTTGAGAGGGCTTCCTCTTCAGGCTGTTCTGAAATACTTAATTTTAGAGGATCCCACCGTACTAGTTCTCTCTGGGGTGAAGTATTTATGGTTAATTTTCTTAACAACGTATTTGAAAGTTATAGTGGAAGTTGTGGTGGTTACAGATACTTGCATGTAGTAAAATCCTTTTTGATCCCCCTCGGCAAACTGAGTTGTCGAATTTCTGTAAAGATTCCTACAAGGATTCTTGTGTTCCCGACTTGCACAGAACTTGAGCTGTTACATCTGCCAGACATCTGAGGCTCCAGGATGTGAGGGTAACAATGATTTTTAGTTACAGCAGTTAATTTCAACAACATCAGCAACAACAAAAACATTCTTTTTCGAGCTGGAGTTTTGCCCGCTCCAGTTGTTGAGGGACTCCCTCTCTGTGCTGACTCCGTGCCACCGTGGCTGCAGATGGAGCCTTAGGTGGGTCAGTGGTTGTGGGGGATGTAAGGCTTTCCAGCCTCGGGAAGGAGGACGGATGAGTCAGAGGAGCAGCGTGTGCAGTAGGAGGGATCCCTCTGCTCCGTCCGCAGCTGGAGTGTATTTGTTGAGCAGGGCACAGTGTGCTCTCCCTGTCTCCCAGTGGGGCTCCAGGGCTTCTCTTGGGGCACTGTAGCCAGGGTCCTCGAAAGCAGCCGGCCTCTGGCCAGCTATATTTAAAAGGGAAAAACAAAGAGGAAGTTAAGTTGGTTCAGTGTGGACTGTCCTGGGCTTCCAGCTCTGCTTGAATTGCACTCCCAATATTCCCTTCAGAGCCATAAGGCCTAGAAGTGAACTTCAGAAGGAAAAAGGAAAGCTGAGTCTACAGCACAATCTCATGGTTTTATGAGTTGGAGCCCTCAGCAAGTATTTTATTTCTTGGGTCTCAAGCCCATACCAGCTCTCTTGGGGACTCTGAAATACTAGCTTTTCAGTGGGCAAGAGACCAGCTCCTGGTGGCAGCAGAAGGGTGCTTGCAGGGATGCATTTCTTCTCAGTTTTGTCACCTTTTCAGTGCTAAAGAGCACGTGTAGGGAGGTGCTGGTTGGTCACTATCTTGAAATGCAGTGAGGAGATGTGGTCACGTTTTCTTCCCTCCATCTTCCAGCTGGACTTGCACGTCTCCTTTTGGAAATCTTGCCTGTTTTTTTTTTCCCCACACCTTTACTGAGGTGGCATTTGGGAGGAGGGTGGGAAGGAGGACTGCTGGTGTTGCAGGCCCAGGAGCTGATGGCGATGGTAGAAGTTGTCCCTTGTTCACTGTGTGTATTCTGAACCTCCACAGATCTTGTCACAAAGGCAGCGGATCCCGCTGTCTTGAAGCATCCTGGGAATTAATTTTTTCCTCTCTGTGACCTGGAAATAGTAGCTGATGAAATAGCTCTCCAGCTTGCCAGTGATCTTCAGTACAGTATATTTTCCTGACATAGTATCTGTATTTTCTTTTGCTTTGTTATCCGTATGTCACTGAGTTATGTGAGAGTCAGTCACGGCTGGTCCTTTCTGCTTAACCCTTCTTGCTGTGGGTTCCAGCAAATAAATTTATGCTGCTTTATCTCAGAGACTAGATATTTTCCTATTTTAAAATGTCTGCATGAGGAAGCTGGATATGTTTGGGGCTGACTACAGCTTTCTGCAATGACAAGTCTAACATTTCACATTCTAATTCTTGCCTTTTGCTGTTTTTGGCTTCCCTCTAGGCTACGGAGAGCTAAATGGTAACGCAGGGGAACGAGAAGTGTCACTAAAGGGCCTGTGCTCTGATGAAGCCACCGCCCCAGGATCCAGGGTACCCAATGGCAGCCAGCAGCTCGTAGATTCTAATGTCACCCCAAAGCAGACTGTGAAGGCCAGTGCTTTGGGGAAAGCTGGAATCAAAACCAAGAACTTCATTCAGAAAAATAGCATGGACAAAAAGAATGAGAAGTCCTACGAAAACAAACACAGAGAAAACCAGTCCTCAGACAAGCCAGAGGGAGTGTCTATTCCAAACGGTGTGGTGACCAATAATTCCAGCTACATCACGAATGGCTACGTAGGCAAAGGGGCCGACAACGATGGTAGTGGCTCCGAGAGCGGATATACTACGCCTAAAAAACGGAAAGGCAGGCGCAACAGCGCCAAGGGTTGTGAGAATTTGAATCTAGTACAGGACAAAATAATGCAGCAGGAGGTCAGCGCACCAACCTTGAAACAGGAACTTGAGAGTTTCAAGCCTGATTATAGTGAACAAAAGGGGAACCGAATTGAAACTACTAAGCCTGTTTGGAAATATGAGGCTGGGGCTGGTGGAGCAGGCCGGGGAAAGCCTGGGCTCGGGGATGTACCGCGGAAAAACTCTGATGCCAAACCTGGGATTAGCAGCAAGAAGTTTGATGACCGGCCCAAAGGGAAGCACGCATCGTCGGCTGCGTCTAAAGAGGACTCATGGACCTTATTTAAACCACCCCCAGTTTTTCCAGTGGACAATAGCAGTGCTAAAATTGTTCCCAAAATTAGTTATGCAAGTAAAGTTAAAGAAAACCTCAACAAAGCAGCTCAAACCCCATCCACATCGTCCTCGTCATCTTCATCATCTGCTGGGGAAACTCAGGCCCAAACATCAAGTCGACTGTCCCAAGTCCCCATGTCTGCTATGAAGTCTGTCACTTCTGCCAGCTTCTCCAACGGGCCCATCCTCGCGGGAACTGATGGAAACGTGTATTCCCCAGGGGCCCAGCCACTGCTCTCCACTGCTGCTAGTACTGTACCATCGACCTCCTCCGAGTCAGCACCCCAGGACATGAGTACAACTTCGACAGCCCTCGAACAAAAGAAATCTGGCCTTTTTATCTACCCTTCAAATATGCAAACTGTGCTCCTGGGGACCGCGCAAGTCGATTTCCCTTCGCAGACGAATCAGCAGAACCTGGGGGATATCTTCCAGAATCAGTGGGGCTTGTCTTTCATAAACGAGCCCAGTGCTGGGCCTGAAACTGTTGTGGGGAAATCTGCGGATAATCAGTTAATGGAAGTGACATTTCAAGGGGAATATCCTGCCACTTTGGTTTCACAGTGTGCTGAAATCATTCCCTCAGGAACTGAACAACCTGTGTTTCCTAAGGCTTATGAGCTGGATAAACGGACTAGCCCTCAAATTCTTAGTGCTATTCTTAAGCCTGGGACTGCTGTTGAGGGTGGTGTCTTAGCTTTGGAGTCGCATCACACAGGTGACCTACAAAAGGCAGACACCGGTAGCCAAGGTGCTTTAGTGTTTCTTTCAAAAGACTATGAAGTAGAGAATCCTCTGGCCTCTCCTACGAACAATTTGCTAGCCTCCGCCAAAGAACAGAGGTACCAGAGAGGCCTAGAAAGGAAAGATAGCTGGGGTTCTTTTGACCTGAGGGCTGCTATTCTATATCACACTAAAGGTAATGGCTTAACTTGCTGCCTAAGGGCGTTCTCTTCTTTTTTTTTTCCTTTTATTTTCACAAGTGCAATATTCTAACATGGTATGTTCCTTCCAGCAATTCTAATTGTTTTTAAAATGACCTTTTTTTTTTTTTTGCTTGCATATCTCTCGTTGCAAGGTTTGGGGAAGTTACTCAAAGAGTTGTTTAATTAACATTAAGAGGTATTTGTTTCCCTATTCCCGTGGACAAGCATGAGTGATGTTGATAGGGATGATACTTAGCAGGTCCTCCTAAGCATTGGAAGGAGTTAAATGTGTAGTTTCAACTGCTCTGTTCCAGCAGTACCAGGTGATATTCTGTCACTGTGAAGGCTTCATAGTCTGTACTCACACCTCTGCCACCAAAGTGTTGCAGCTTCTCCCCTGGGCAGATCAGACCATGAAATCATGGCTTTGAAGGAAGAAAAAATTATTCCTACAGCTGTAGGTGTGATTTATTTTTTTAAGCATGCCCCCCACACACTTTTTCCCTGCCCTTGAGTATTACGGCAACAGCAAGACCAGTCTTTTCTTATCAGCTCCTCTGTAAGCTGCAGATTGAATTCTCTCCTTGTCTTTGTAGGCAACATCTTTCAGATGATTTTATTGCTTTCATGAAGTCCTTTGTAGTCCAGCTCCCTTTTTCTCCTGTTTTTTTGAGATTGAAATGACTCAATACATGATACAAACACTTTTAAAATGGGAACGAAGAGAGGGAAGCCTGTGGGATGGCTTGCTTTCTGCTTTAGCCTCAGCCCCAGAAGCTCTGAGGTCTTGGAGCAGTTATTGGCTTTTGGTGGTGGCTCAGTGCTAACAGGAGCCTGGTTGTGTGTTCCCTTTTGTCACAGTGTTATTTACTCACTCTTGACCAACACAGGGGCAGTTCCTTTTTTTGACCCCCTTCCCTCTCCCTGCACCCCTCTATCCTAAAGGGAACAAGGTGATCATCCTTTTTTTTGTTTAGTATTCCATATGCACGTAGGGATAATGTCTTGCTCCCCTCTGCAGAGGGTTGGTACTTGGTTGGCTTTGGCAAATTTGCTGTTTTGACCCACTGCAAAGTTCTTGAATTACCACCTCACAAACTCTGTATAGCATAAACTCAGATGCCTTCCTGTAGTAATAACAAGCCCAGTCATTTAAAAGTAATAACTCCAAATATTTTTTCCAGGTCATCTCCCTCCGAAGACGTTAACATTTCAAGCTCTAGTATTTTTGAGAACAGTGTTCATCAATTGATTTTATCTGGGTCCTCTCCCTTCTGCTCAGTTTATTCCAGCATTAAAGCAGGCTTTCTGTTCTCATTTTTTGTGTCTGCTTGCAGCCTAAATCCCAGCTTCCCATCAGAAAATGGGAGTATCAGAAAGCATAACGTGGAAGAAAATCCTCGGTGATCTTTTTCTTAATTTTGCAAATATTCCCTAGATTTCTGTTTGCCTCTCTGTTTTTGTCAGCTTGAACTTGTGGAAAAGCAATTGTGCTGCCAGCAAGGCTCATCAGCTCTCCCATTCTCACTTGCTGTGAAAGGCAGACCCCAGTGAAACAATAGGAACAACAGGAAAATAAAGAACACTCCCATCCCGTGTCCTCTCAAGGAGGTGTTAACTTCAAAGCCTGGCTGCGTTGAGCTCTTCTAAACACAGGAGTTAATTACATTTGTTGGCAAGAATGGCCACTTAAAGCACCCGTTAAAATACTGTTCTCTGCTCTTCTTCTGCATGTGAATGGTCTTGCTTTGAGCATCCAGAGCAAACACCCTTATGATGGCCTGGGGATACCCGATCCTGCCCCAGCACTCGCTGCTAATTTCTTTTTCAAGCTATGTATGTGCCATCTTCAGGTTGTTACTTAGGGGTAAAAGATGATGGCTGTTTCTTATCAGCGTTGTCATTAATGCAGTGATGGGGTGCTCCAAACAGCTTGGGTTTGTCTTTCTCCTGTTTAGTGTTCAAAAGCTGCTTTAAAAAGCAAGAGATCAATCCGGGTCTTCGTACTTCTGTGATGATGATGGGTGTTGCATTTCACCCTTGGGGTGAGTTGGATTAACGAGTCTTTGGAGGAACGGTGCCTCCTGTCCTCTCTTCGTGGCCGTGGTCCTGCAGCCAGAGCTCACCGTGTCCTGTGAAATGCCTCAAAAGCAGAGCTGCGGGGTGTGTTAGCAGGACAGCAGTGCGGGGGTTAATTCCCACACTATTCTCTCCGTTTGTCTTGGGCTGTTTTCCTGAGGTCCAACTCCAAGCCAGCCAGTTGCTTTGCAGTAAGAAAAGAAAGATTTCACTCAGTTCCTTTTCACAAGCTGCCTTTTCCTCCTTGCTCGGGAGAGCGTGTGGGTTTGCCTGGGTCGGTGTTAGGGCATTCTGGGCAGTCGGGTCCTCAGACTGTTTGGTTTTGTTTTTGAGAGTCAGGTGAACTTCTCCCTCTCGGATTGATCTGTTTGCTTTTGAGCAAAGTCTCGGTACTTTGATCTTTGCATCTGCCCTGCCCCTGGGGTTATGAACACAAAGAGAAACGATCACGGGACAAGGACAGGGGTGAGTGTGGAGCACTGTGGGGTCCTGGTGTGTTCCCTACCCTGGCTTCATGTGCAGTAGTTCAGCGCAAGGGTGAAGCTCTGGGTGTTGCAGTCAAGAATGAGCTGTAGTGCGAGTGGTTGCAGTGCTTTGAATGTCACAACTGTGCACCCTTTTTTGCACTGTTTGTGCCTGTAACTGTGGCCAGGTTGTGTGGATCATCGTTCTGGAGTGTAAATTACTCTGGGAAAGCCTCCAGCTTACTCAGTAGCTTTGTTCCAGCAAACCAGGCTTTCCTGTGCGTGGTTTGCCTAGCGACTGCACGGGACATTATAAACTGTAATTGCTTCACAGCTTCCCTGTGGAAAGATGGATGGAGAGGTGGTACCCAGAGAGGACTGGCTCTGGTACAGTGCTCCTGTAACTCACCACAGTATCCCTGAGTGTTGGCGAGGTCGTGCTGGGGTGTGAGGCTACGTGGCTGCAGAACACAGCAAGGTGTCCTGGTGGAGGATTCCTGTGTTCCTTTGCCTGTACCCTGACTGCTTTTTCCCCAGAAGTCAGAGCACTGGGAGCATTTAGGCAAGGATGATGATGATGCACCCTCTTGTTCTTCTCTTGGAAGCTTTTCCTGTTGGTTTCCTTGCACCCCTGCTTCATGCCTTGCTTCTTTCTTATTTTTTCTTCTGTTTAAAGGGCAGAAAGACTCCCTTGATCATCTGATCTGCTTGAGTGTAAAACACGATCCTTCAATGTGGCTGCCTTCATTGACAGCCCGTGCCGCTCGGTGTTTGTGACGGTGCCTTGAAACACTCGCGGGTGACAGATCTGATTTACCAAGGGAGATCTGATTTAGCTCAGCGCTGGTGGGCCTACTCTGGATGGCTTGGAGACAGGGATGGGCCACACGTGGGAGACTGGAAGGCCCAGGAAGAAGTGGTGCTCTCACTTCGAGTCATTGTCCCCTATCTAGGTTAGAGTTGAACTTCTGCCTTTGGGTGGCATTGCCAAAATCCTTATCTTTTTGAGGTAAAACTGATTCTTGCAGGTATTTTGGTCCTTCAGATAAGGAGGTTGAGTGTATGTCAGCTTTACTTGCAGTGAAACCAGCATCTTCTTACTGCTTTAGTCCTTCTTTTAAAGACAGCTGGATGAAACACTTCATATCGGAATAATTGTCAATGCTTTGGAGAATTTTGTCATGTTCAGGCAGTTGCAGTCTTCCAGGCCTGACTGTCACTAACATTGAGCTCTAGATGGCAAGCTTTGTGGTGGGAAGCTCAATAATTTGCTTGTCCTGAGCTAAAAAGCAAATAATTGAGGCCTCCAGCTCAGCTGCACAGCAGCAAAGACCACATGGGTGGAAGAGAGGGAGCTGCAGGGTTTCCCTTGTTCTCTTGCCCCTGAGTTTCTGCCTGTGCTGCTGCTTTGTTCCTTCTCAGCATCAGCATCTCTGGCAGCAGCATCTCTGCTCGCGTGAAGAAGCAGGAGAGCAGCATGGAAAATAGAGCAAGGCAGCGTGGGCCAGCCAGGAGTGGCGTTCGCCGGAATGGTGAACTGGGTCAGAAGAAATAGCGGAGCTGTGAATTCAGCAATTTTCATCCCTTTACATCAGGAGAGGAGGGGGGAAAAAAAAGCTTTGGTTTCCCATCCCCCCTTGATGGGAATGAGTTAGAGCTCGCTCTGTTGGTTATGGCCTTGTGGGGCTTGAGCTGTGGGGCAAAAGCTGATTTAATTCTCCTTCCAGTCCCTGCTCTTTCCAGTTGTCAGGATGAGTAGAGTGTATGCTGTACAGCCATGAGTCTCCACAGCATGGAATACTTATTTTTTGCTTCGTTTCCAGGGCAATCCCCATACTTAATCATTGTCCTGCAAATACAAACAGAGAAAATCAGATGAGAGTGGTCCCTTCTTGTTATTTCTTTAGTGTTGTATTTTAGGGACAACTTTGGGATTTATAAGGGCAGCGAAATAGTAGCACGGCATTGTGCAGACACTTCTGTTAGCAGGGACTGCCTCTCTAGCAAGGAAAATGTGTGTAAAAGTGCCTGTCTTAGCAAGTTATTACAGAAACACTTCTTTCCCCTCCAAGGTTATGTACCAGTCCTGCTGTAAAGTTTATTGACCTATGAGGAATCCCAGCACAATTCACCGGAGTGCGCCTTAGTCTGTTGCTGACATCAAAGCTTTCCTCCAGTGACCCTTTGTTTCAGTGATAGTCCCCAGAAAAATGGTTTAGGTGGATGTGGCTGGGACTGTCTGCTCCAGGCAGTTCTTTAGCAAACAGTGTTCCTGAGGGCTGTGGAGAGGCCAGCTGATGGTAAAAAATCCTGGAAAACAAGAGGTTGGAAGGGGCACAGGAGGTGACCTAGTTCTGCCCCTGGCTTGGAGCAGGGCTGGCTTTGATGCTGGGTTGTGCAAGGGTTTGTTGATAGCATTTTCTCCAGCTGGGTTGGAGTCCACTTGAGAAGAAAGTTTGCTGTTTCCCCAGCCACATGTCTGGTTTTGGGAATGGTGGCTCCTGTTGGGCAGGTCTTTGGAAAGCAGCAGTACTGGGTTTTGGGGCAGTATCCGAGAGACAGGACTTGGGCTGATGATGAGGATACTCCTTTTCTCGTGCAGGGTGAGCAACTGTGGGAGTCCTTTGCTTCAACTCCCTCTGGAAGCTTTATCCAGGGAAAAGAGGCTCAAGAAAAGAGCTCTTTGAGCCCAAGGAAGGAGGGCTGAAAGCAGGCTTGGGGCCTCTTGCATGCCCGGTTCTTGGGGGCTGTCTTCCCTTCTACATGGCTGGAGCCAGATATTAAGCAGCAGTGGCTCTGCTGAGCTGCCTGTCCACCAGGTCAGTCACCAAGTCACCCTGTGACAGTGGCCATGGCGTTTATCAAAGCATCTTTTGCCACTCATAGGTGACCACAGCCTGGAACTGGCAGGAAAACTCTATTGTATTACCAAGTAAAGCAGAATAAATCATACAATTCCATTTTAAGATTTAAGGAATCCCTTTTTTCCCTGGTTTTGTGTTGCAGTTAGCCTCAGACTTTTTTTTTTTTTTTCCCTTGTGAAGTTGTTTCAGTTGGTCAGTGTGCTTAACCTGTGCTGTCCCCTGGCCCTGTGCTGCCAGGTGGAGGGGAGGACCTTGCTCTGCTGATGGCAGGTGATATTTAGTAAGAGCTGCTATTGCATTTGTTTGCTGATGATCTTTGGTTTTGTAGCTTGCTCAGGCTGAGCATCTGATCAGCAATCAGCAATTGCTGGGCTTTCCAGGACACTTTACTCCACCCTCCCTTTGTGAAGGAGGAGAAGGGAAATTGAAGTCTGAAAAGGTTGTAGGTTTGTTAGATTTTTTTGAAACAAAGCTTTGTCAACTTAGTCGGTTTTTGGTGTGTTCTTAACAGTATCTCTGTTTGTATATCTGTTTGTCTTATTGTCAGATACACTTGGTACAAAGAGTTCACATTCCTGTGGTGTCCAGAGGAGTTAAGGCCAAATGAAGTGCACAAGACAGCGTGGTCTGTGCATGGGGATATAGTGGTGGGTGGTGCTTCAGCTCCACCTTGTATTTGGTGCTCAAACGTTGCTCCAGTGTGCAGGAACCAACAACTCGAGAGTAGTTTTCTGCCCCCTGCCTTTGGGGAAAGTTGTTAAAATGGGAGATGTTCCTTAGCTGTTAGGAAACGATGCATCAAACTGCGCTGAATGGAAAACTCGCTCCACTGGAGGTAATTTTAGTAGCTGGTTCATTTTACTTCAGGGGAATCTGCATCTGGCAGATGAGAGAGGCAGTCCCTCGTCAGCCTGCTTCTATCCCTGGGGTGTTAGAGGCTGGCTGCTGTTCCCAAAGCACTTAGGGCTCCCCGATAGAAGTGCGAAGTGTTGCTGTTATTATCCTGACGCAAAAATAACAGACCTCGTAAAATTTTGTCGGGGCCTTCCTTACAAAAGGCTTAATTGTGCAGGGAGGGCTGGCAATATTTATTTGCATGCAATTTCCTGCCCCAGGGAGCTGGAGATTGTAGCGGACAAAGGACAGATGAAGGGTTGGAGAAGGGAGGCGATTGATAGAGGTGACACTTGGCACACATCGTGCTGAGGCCATGGGTTTTGTTGGGCTTTTTCTTCTTCCTTTCCCATGCTGGTTAGTTTACTTACTGCCTTGTTTTGTGCTTTACTGCACATCCCATGTAGCCTGATAATCCCTTGCCATTCCTTTTTCCAGCCCTCACCAAGGTCCTGTCACCCTTTCTGGTAGAAAAGAAACTTGAAAGGTGGTTCTTGCAGGTTGTGTTCCAACTAAATACTCATTTTCTATAATTTTGTCTATTGAACTTGGGCACAGGGTACAGTCAGTGTCTTCATAAATATTCTAGCTCACAAAATTCCAACTTGATAGCAGCTCAAAGTAGTTATTTTGAATGGTTCTCTAAAAATGTGACTTTGTTTGGGGGATATTTTAAAGGGAAGAGCCTTCTGTTTCTCTGTGTGAATGAAAAGAGCATTTAACTTTGCTGTTATTTCTTGGGTAAACAAAAGCATGTGCGTGTCCAGGGAGAACTGGGAAGGGTTTGTCTTCAGCCTACAAACGTGTTGTAGAGGTAATTTGGGGGAACAACTGCAAGCCAGGTGTGTGGAGCATCACACCTTGCTCCTGCACAGTGTGTTGGCAGCAGCTCTGCAGAGATGTTCACACAGCAACCCTTGCCTGGTGCCTCAGCACACGCACGCTGTGAACCATGTGCAGCTCGCTGTGTCCAGCAGTTCTCATTTCACACACACTAAGCATCAACTTGTAAAACTCATCTCTCCAGGCTCCTTGTTGAGGCTGTAATGTGCAAAGCAGCATCGGAGTCAGAGTAGTAAAGCCTGAAGTTAAGATTGTGATATGTAGGACTGGTGAATGGTGATGACATTTCTGATGCTCAGCTTGGCTCTCTGACCCTTAAGACCATGTTACAGCCATCCCTTTGCCTTTTATTGTTGGATTATTCCTGTCAAATTTATGTAGTCCTGTGGGCTGGGCTGGGGCTGTGCTGCTGGGTGAGATGGGGTTGGCTCTGTTTGAAAGCCTCAGCACAACTGCCACGCTTGGAAAATTAAAGTGTGTTTGGAGTGGTCTCTAATGGCAGCATCAATCTGCATAATAACAGCGGTCTCCTTTTGCCTCCACAGAAATGGAAGCGGTTTGGAATTTGCAGAAGCAAGGTAAGGATGTTGGAAAGAGTAAATGAACCAAATTGCTCTGTCTGTTGGGATTGGGGATGAATGAGAGTGGATTGTCTCTGTCTGGAGATGCCTGGGTTCAGTTCTTCAGCACCTGCAGTTTGTAGTCTGGATTTATCTCTGTTTCAGATCACTGAAAGTCAGGACAATAAGCTTTGCTATAACGGCGAGCTGCTTGGAGAGAAGCAGTCTCTCTGAAAGAGCAATAAACCCAATGTCAAATTAGATTTAATGACTCTTCCCTATGTGTGTACAAAATTGCTTTCTATTTCTGGAGTTGGGTGTCACATCCAGTAATAAGTTTTAAATTCTGGTGTATCCCCACAAGTCACCTGAGAAGAGGTTTTGTGTGGGAAGAGCCATATGTGGAGACCTGTGTGCTGCTGTGGGGAACAGGCTCTGCTCTGGGGGAGCCAGCCTGGCCTTGGGGTGGCTTGGCAGGAGGGGGGCATCCAAAGGAAAAGTCTGTTAACAGCCAAGTACCTTGTGTTTATTTTCAGCCACAGAGCCTGAAAGTAGCTTGTCCAAAACTTAGAATTCTGCTCTCTTTCCAGATCCCAAAAGGATAATCACTTATGATGAAGCCATGGATCGCCCGGATCAATGAAGGTAGCAAGACAAGACTGCCTGTTATAACCTTTCTGCAGCATTTGTGCTGTTCCTGGGGGACAAAAAGGCTTTTATGCTCCTTCTAAATCTTCAGTGCAGCAGAGGAACCATAACTAGAATCACAGGATAATATATACAAATATATATATAGTTATTTAAAAATGGCAACTGAAAGTAATTAGACTTCTTAAGGAATCTGAAAATTTATTTCAACGAGACTACACACGTGATTATTTAATCTCCGGTACTGAATAGATTTTTTTTTTCATTTTTGTTTTGTTTTGTTTTTGTTTAAAGAGTGAATGCAAGTGATTAAGGAATACAGACTCATTTACAAGCCCGGTTTCAAAGTTCCTGCTGTCGTCTACAAGGGCAACAGCAACCCACTGGAGAGGCATTTCCACTTGACAAGGTTTCTGTTTCTTGTTCTGTGACTGTAGTGACACACTAATCACAGGGAAATCAGGATGATTCACCATCCTTCATCTCCCCTTTCCCTTCCACCTCCCCTGTTTGGTTTCTTTTTTTTTTTCTGATTTGTTTTCCATTGAATGCTGGAGAAACGCCTTGAAGTTTGCAGAGTTTCTTTTTTTTTTCCAGAGAATTATAATCCGCATGTTTTGCCAGGAGTAAAGCAGCAATCCTATGCTGGTGATATTGTCTTAAAAGGATCATTCTGCTGAGGGAAAGATGGTAATACTGCAGTTCTAGGATGCATGGTGAAGTCACACAGTTGACCTGGCTCCTGTTACACGTTGGACTATTGCAACTGAAGAGTTATTTCATTTTAAAAGACAACATGGAAAAATAAGCAATCTGTTTAGGCATTTAATATGAAAAAAAAAAAAAAAAACACAACAAAAAAACCCGCTGTTCCCACAGTTTAATGCCATTGTATTACTGGGAGCAAGAAAAAAAAAGACAAAAAAAAAGTATCTTCTGCTTTCAACTGTAGGTGCTTCATATTTGCTCTGTCTGTCTCCTAACACTAAATGTGCTGGATTTTTTTCCCATTTTCATTGGAAAACTGAAGAGGAATTGAGTTCTGCTAACTTTCACCCTTCTTGAATTATTTTTTCTCTTAAAAAAAATTTCAAAATAACAAAAAAAGGAAAAAAGTTTAAAAAAAAAAAAGAAAAAAAAATGGGAATTTGAATCCTTTTCAATTTGTCCATAGAATGCCAATGGCTGGGCTTCCTGCCCCTTGGAAATGCTCTTTTATATTTTAATGCAGTCTGTGTATTTCCAGGCTCTGCTTCTAATTATCTCTTAATAAAAATATATTTTATTACAAAAAAAAATTGAGGACTTAGGAATGAAAATAATAATTTTAAAAAATAATAAAAAAAATAATCCCAGGGAAAGGAAAGCTTCCTAGCAGTGGTAGGGAAGGCTGAGCAGAGTGCAGGCTCCAGCTGTGTAACCCCTCTGTCCCATTGCAGCTTGTGTAACGTGTCCAAATCATCTCGGGGTTGGGTGGTTTTTCTGGGTTTTCTTAAAAGGTGGAAAGTTCACAGGGTCCAGTGCAAGAGCAAGAAATGAATAAAGCAGGAATGGGTTTGTTGACCAGCCCCAGCTCCCCATGGAGCTCATCGTGGGTGTCTGTGGCCTAATCCTGGCTCCTGGGTATCCAGGTCAGTAGCAGTTGGTGTCTCCTGAAATGAGACTGGACCCTCTGGGGCATTACAAGGAGTAGATAAGCCCAAAACTTTGGAACACCCTTTGTGGTTAGACCTGTCCATCAAGCCATCGGGCCGGTGTCAGGTCACCAGAGGGTTCCACAGGGCTCCATCCTCGGCCCAGTTCTCTCCAACATCTCATTAACAACCTGGCTGCGGGACTCAAAGAAATACTAAATTTGCTGACACACTGAACTGGGAGGAACTGGCGACTCCCTCGAGGGCAGAGGCCTCAACAAAGTAGAGATGAGCAATCACCAACTGCATGAAGTTTAACAGGGGTGAGTGTTGGATTCTGCACCTGGGATGGGCAGCCCTGGATAGGCTGGGGAGTGAGAGGCTGGAGAGCAGTACCTTGGCAAGGGAGCTGGGAGTCCTGGTCCATGGCCAGCTGGGTCTGAGTCAGCAGTGCCCTGGCAGCCAGGAGGGCCAGTAGTGTCCTGAGGGGCACCAAGCCCAGCATTACCTGTCCTGCTCTGCTCTGCACTGGTGTGGCCTCACCTCGAGTCCTGGGGGCAGTTTTGGGCACCACAAAGTAAAAAAGACCCCTATTTAGAGAGCATCCAAAGGAGACCATGAGGATGGGGAAGGGTCTGAAGGGGAAGCCTTATGAGACCACTTGGTTTGTTCAGCTGGAGAAGAGGAGGCTGAGGGGAGACCTCATTGTGGTCTTCAACATCCTCCCAAGGGGCAGCAGAGGGGCAGGTACCAATCTCCTCACTCATGACCGGTGGCAGGGAATGGCCTGAAACTGAGTCAGGGGAGGGTTAGATTGGATAGCAGGAAGAGGTTCTTCACCAAGAGGGTGGTTGAACACTGGAACAGGCTCCCCAGGGAAGTGGTCACAGCACCAAACTTGTCTGAGTTCAAGAAGGGTTTGGACAATGCTTTCAGGCACAGGGTGGGATTCTTGGGGTGTCCTGCACAGGGCCAGCAGTTGGACTCGACGGTCCTGATGGGTCTCTTCCAACTCAGAATATTCTATGATTCTATCGCTTTCTTTTTTTTTTTTTCCTTCTCCTTTTTTTTTTTATTAGGAGTATGTAGCATGTGGTTTTTTTAATTGTTTTTATACTTTGAATAAGATTGTTCCTGAATGAGACGCTTGAGTTCATGGTGGGACAATGAAACTGAATTCTGTACCTTGTGTAAGACGCTCGCTTTCTGCCACGCTTAAACATTTGACTATGGATTGCCTACTCCATTTGATGTATCCAAAGCTATATAGTATAATACTGAGTGTGATACTATATAGTCATCATGTATTGTATCAGTCCAGGTTCAGAAATGTGTGGTTGGCCAGTCGCAAATAGTTCTGTTTCACCTATAAACTGTACCACCTCGACAGGTGTGTGTAACTTTGAGATGTATAACATGTTTACAGATGTGCCCGACATCTAGTCCTCCGACGTTCCTATTTTTAATTCTGTTGAGTCTCCCAACTGCTTGCCAAAAGTCGGAATCACCTCCAGCTCTGCTGCTGAAGAGCCTGAGGCGTTCCTGAGCTTTAAAGTGTTGAACAAACTGGATGGTGGGGCTGGGAAAATGAAGGTGGAAGAAACGTTCTTTTTTCTTTTTTATTAACTATTTTCAAAAAGTTGAAGTCTAATAGCAAAGTTTCCAGTTTGTTCTACTGGCTTTAAGGCTCTGCTGTGTATTTATTTGCCTTGTGTAGTCACTTGTCGCCTTAAGGGCTGGGTTCCATTAAAAAAAAGAAAAAAAAATGACAAAAAAATGACAAAAACACCCTGTTTTGCTTCCCTGGGGTCTGTGCTGTCCTGTACCCCTGCCCCAGGTCCGTGCTCGGGGCAATGCAGGAGTTGAGCAGCACTAACCCTGCGCCTCTAGAAAGGTCTGAGTCTCGCTGAATATTTGAGGACTCTGATCTTGGCCTAGTCCAGTCTGTCACCTAAATAGCAAGAGAAATGCTGAGAGAACCACGGTTCGAGCGCTGGGTTGGGCTGGATTTCCCCCGATGCTCATCCCTGTGGTTTTGCCTCGCCAGCGGGACCCATCCAGAAACACCCTCGGCAGCACCTTCTCTGCTGTATTTCTGACCATCCTCTGTTCAGATGTCTGTCTGTCTGTCTGTCTCCATGAGCTCCACGGCGTGTGCTCAGCGCTAAGCAGTTAGGAATTCCTCTCTCTGAGCTCCTGTAGCTCTGGCTCCCTGGTATTTCTGGGATAGACTATTGCCTAGAGCCAGGCAGGACCATGGAAGGAGCTTCCTCGTGCTGTCATGTAACTCGCCCTGTCACTGTCTGCAGTCCTCCCCAAGTCCTCACACAATTCTTAACTGAGCACTTATTAAAAATATCTTAAGATTTAATCTGTTTTCTGATTATTTTTGTGTAAACTTATAAAAAAACAAAAAAAAAAAAAGAAAAAAAAAAACCAAACTGAAATTGAGCTGTGACTAATTTAGCACATTGAAATAACGATAAGGTGTTACTGATAAGTCTCATGTTTTGTTTTGTTTTGGTTTTTTTGTTTGACTCAGAGTATTAGTACTGTAGCATAAACCAAATACAGCCTGGGAAGGGGAGCAGCAGCCTCCTGTCCCGGGTCTGCACCCGAGGGTGTCTGTGGGGGCGAGGGGCCGGCGGTGCGTGTGCGAGCATCTGACTTGTGAGGGGAGCGAGCGTGTATTTATTTGTGCCATTGTTTTCATTACACTGAGTAAAGAAAGTTTTAAAACAAAACCCCTTAAGTACGTGTAGTATCGGAAAGCGGCACTAAGGGTGAGATCATGACCTATTTTTTTATTAGCTATGAAGATACTAATTCAGGTGAAGGCTTCTCTCTTGTTTCTATTCCCATTGTGAGTCCCTTTCCTCTGGTTCCCTTTCCAAGCTGCCTGTTGGAATGAGGATTCCTGCACAGGCAGGGGCTGTCTCCTTTCTCCTCTGGTCATTCCCCACCCTCTCCTCCTCTGCCAGCAGGTTCTTCTGGGTGTCTCTTGTACAGGGTCTTGTGTAATAGAGACTAGAGTGTGTAGTGCCAGCCAGATCCAGCTTGGGATCTGTTTGCTCTTCAGTGGATCATGGAGTGTTCCTTGTGCTCCAAGAGGTGATTTAACAACTGCTCCATGACAGTGGTTTGGGGCCTTCAGTGTCTGCTCTCTCCCACTCCACACATCTGGTGGATGGGCAAAGCAATGGCTTTCAAGCTTTGTTTGGAGTTTGGTTTTGGTTTAAACCCACCTCGATCCTCTGTGAAACCTGTTAGAAATCTCCTCTCTCTGACCAGTGGGTAGCTCCAGGGCGTGGATTCTGTCGCTAACCCACTTCAGACCTCTGTGAGCTAGTAAATCCCAGTTTTTGCCTTTCATAGCTGCTGTGAACTTCTTTGAAATGTGGAAAGAAACCCAATTCTCACTAGGCTGTGAGGCTGGTGGCTGGGAGCGAGTGATGGGTGAACCAGCCAGCTAAATGGAAAGGAAAATCACTTCCTGCTAAGAAAAAAAAGAGCTGGAAGTTGTCCTCCCAGTTGTGTGTGTAATTAGTGCTTTCACCCTCAGGAGAGCGTTACAGTGGCACCATAGCAAGCTTTCCCAAGTGGCCAGTGGGTGACCTCAGGGACATCTGGGAGCGATGGCATTCACAGCCAGAACTGCTGGTGGTTTCCTGTGCGTCCAGTTTTTGACCTTGATTCAGTAAATTGCTATGGTGTCCCAAGCTTTCAGGAGTCTTAGCCTCTCGTCCTAGGAGACTTTTCTGTCCGTCCATCCGTCGTGATTTGTTTTCCTTACAGAGGCTGTTTACAAGGGAGCTGGTTGAGGTCAGGAGGGGAGGGAACAAGGATTCACCCACTTTAAAGCTGCTGCACGTTTTCACACCGGGGTGTAAGGCAGGAGAAGGGCTGCTGTGATGGAGTAGCCAAGAAAGCCAGAGTAATTCTAGCTTTGGCCACCACCAGAGCGTTTTTCCGAGTGGGAAAACCCTAGTGCACACAGCTGGGAAGCAGGAACCTGGGCTGGTGGGAAGGAGATCTCCATGTGCTGCCTTCCAGGGATTACAGAGCTTTAGAGGTTTGCCCAGTACGTTACACCCCAGGGTCAGGCTGGCTCCTCTGTCCTGCCCGAGATCCTCTAAAGTGGCATTGCTCAGCAACAGGAGAGTGGAGCTGTAGATGTTGGGGGAGGTAAAACAGCCCTGTGGTGGCCTCGTGTCCTGGGCATGAGCCCTCTCCCTGTGCTGGGACTGGAGCAAGAGTCCTGCCTGTTCCCTCACCAGGGGATGCTGAGCTGGATTTATCTTGACTGTTAATCAGAAAGCTTCGTATAACGTGTCCAGAGCTCTAAAGCCATTTTGTAAGATAGCAGTGTCCCTTTTCTAGAGCCTTATTAATAAGTAGAGTATCTTGAAAAAGAAGAAAACAAACAAACAAAAAAAAAAAAAAAAAAAAAATTGCTCTNTTTTGAAGACCTATTTAAAAAAAAAGAAATTTGAAAAAAAAAAAAAAAAAAAAAAAAAAAAAAAAAAAAAAAAAGAATTGCTCATTTCTTTCTGTGGTATGAAACTTGTGTACTGCGAACTTCTGAACATTTAGCAAGACACAACTTACAGTTTTCTTAAAAAACAAACAAACAAAAAAAAACCAACAAAAAAACCCCCCCTACCTGTCTGCTTTCCATATGGTCTTTCCTCAGGTGCTAAATAAGGGTTCCAAAAATGGATACTGCTTTAGGAGTTTCTGCTTTATTCTTAAAATACATATTTTTTTGCTTAGGTGTTGTAAAGATATTTTAACAAGAATGGTTTTTTTTTAATGTAAATAAGATTGTGTCTTTAATTTTTGTTTTATCTCCTTTTTGTCCATATTGAATAGTCTAATTTTCATTTTTATCCTTTTGAGAAGGACCCTCTTATGCCCTTCCCCGAAGACATTTCATTAAGTGTTGCTGCATTTAAGAACGAATCTACAACTGTTCATTGTCTTGGATTAATGCTGATGCTGCTGCTATAAGTAACCCTGAAAATCAAGAATGTGTGATGCACTTTTGTTTTTCGTTGTCGTCGTTTTGTTTTTTAACATGACCATGTAGTTCCTCTGCAGATAGTCGAACCCTCCTGTAACACAGCCACTAATTGGGGGAGTGTAGGAACTGGGGGAGCCGGGGTGTAGGACAGGGGTGGACCTGATTTTGGTGCTGACCTATGGGAATTTCTATGCAAACGCAAGCAAAGGAGAACTCTTTAACTTGAGAGAACACTGTGCATTTTTATTTTTTATTATTTTTTTTTTCCTTTTCCTCTCCTTCCTTTTCTCAAGCTGCTATTGGAAGGGTAGTGCAAATCCCTGAGGTTTTCAACTTCTTCCTCCATGGCCGGTGGTGTGGGAATGGTACCTGAGTAACTTGTAAGGTAGAAAAACCTCAGTCAGCTCTTGTCTCGTCTCCAGTTTTAATATATTTGTTTTCTCTTTGAATTTATCTATAGAAGGAAATTGCTCATCTCTACAAAAAGATCTTCTGAATGCTTTATCTCAATGTGAAGTTAACCAGCAGTATTAAGGATTGCGTGGCCTCCGTCCTGCCCTTATCCCAGTGCTGGGGACCCACTGGCTCCTTCTCCACCTGGGGAGCGCTCGGTGCCCAGGGTTGGATGTTTTCCAAGAAAAAAAAGCAAGGTGAAGCCATCCACCCAGCCAAAACCTGCCAGTGAAAGGCTTAGGGAGCAGTGGAGGGAGGTCTCACTGCGTCAAGGCGCTGCCATGAGGCACAGGCAGGTCCAGAACCTCTTCTCTTCATGGGTCACGCCTGCACCATGGTGGGGGATGTGTACCCTGGAGGAGGAGTTTACTGGAGGGGAAAAAGGGAATTTACTTGACCGTTTATAGAAGATCCTTTAGGAATATAAAGTACCTCTCTGCAAAGTGAGGGAAGAGTAAGGAAGGTCTAAAGTCTTGTAGGAAAAACACTTGGGGATTACAACTGCCTGGAAAATAGTCTACAAATACATAGGCCAGAGCTCTCTGCCTGTTTAGTTAGTTTATTCAGCATCAATTTATTTCCTTTTTGGCCAGCGTTTGCTCTTTTACACACCCGGGGGTGTGTGTACATCTGACTCAATGTGCCTTGCATGTGTGCTTAGTCTTTCTGGAGAGAAATGATGGGGTGTGAGCTGGGGACGTGGCCGGGAGGGCCGCTCCCCATCCACAGTCGAGGGTTCCTTAGTGTCCCGGTGACCCTTCAGATCGAAATGAGACCTGGACTCCAGCCTGTGTAGTGGCTGTCTTAGTTTGGGGATGATGTCCTGTGCAGTGGCACCTGTGACTTTGGAGGGAAGTGGGAGGGAGAGAAAGAAAAGCTGCTTTGCTCTTCTGCGGACAAAAAATCAGTATTGCCATGGTGTGCCTGCAGAGCCAAAACAAGCTAAGGTCTGGAACCAGCTTTGCTGGAGTTCAGGCTCTCTGTGGCACCATGACCCCATTATCCAGGGGATTTATTCCCTGCCAGGTTGTGGTTCTTGTTTCTGTGGGGTTTATGAGGGTTTTTTTGTAAAGGAGAAGTCAACACGCCTTGCTTGAAGTTAGCGAAATCCAAACGCTTGTGTTTGCAGTCAGTGACTCAGAACTCCAAGCTGTGCAATTCTGGGTTCTCCATCTCCTGCCCCAGCCTGTGATGATTCTGTCCGAGTCTTTCTGTACTTCTGCCACAGTAAATGTGAAAGCTTGCTTGCATTATTTTTTAGAAATGCATTTTGCACACTCGGGTTTCGCTGAAGCTCCGTGAAAAGGTTAGTTTGAAGCAGATGAATAAAGCTATGCACATGTTTTGAAAGTTTAATTTGTGTCTCATTACCAGAAGTGACTTATCTGCCCTCTTTTGCATTCCTGTGCTGTCATTGCCTCCATTCTCTTCACCATCTCGGAGGGTATGATGTAAGGTGACAGTTCTTTGCTGACAGCTGTAGCAGAAAACTGGCGCTTCTTGATTTTTTTAGTAGCCTTTCTCTCTCCTTTGCTTTCTCTGTATCTCTCTGTATAGCTATATAAATATATATATATTATTTTTTTATTTTAAAGAGCCTACTTTAGTAATTGAATCGGAGGGAGCGGGGTGTGCTGGCTTGTGTTTCAGATACACTTTGTGCTGTCGGATGAACCAGTGCCCTTTTCATCTCCGGGGAGAGTGTGGTGGTGGCACCCTCCGGTGTCCCCATGGGGACGGGGAGCCCCCACGCAAAGCAGCTTTGGGGAGGGGATGGAGACCAGTCCACTGCGCTGCAGGCCGGTGGCGTGGGCAAACTTGAGGCTTCTAATGACAAAATGAACCAAGAGGAATCTTACCGCTGTGTATTCCCACTGTGAGGCAGGAGGGACAGGGTTCCTCACTATCCCGCTGCGGGGCTGGAGTGGAGATGGGGTTCCCTCCAGCCTCGGGGGTGAGAGCTTTATTTTGGTTTTGTTTTCGTGCGTTGGGTGCGTTGCGTTGCAGGTACCACCTTTGGGAACATGTTGCTTAGCCCAGAGCCTGTGTGCGGGAGAGTTGGGATTTTGTGACGGGAGAAGGACCCTGACAGCTTTCTCCTCCTGTTCCCTTCGCCATGGCAGAAATTTGTACTAACTTGACAGCTTTTTTTCATACAGAACAGGGCTGCTTTTCTATCTACCATCACACGTGTACTTACACACCTTCAGCGGCTTCCCAGTCTCTGAAGGTCCTCAACTTGTTTACTGGGGGGACTGATGCCCCTCTCTCCCCCTTCCCTGAATATTTCAGTGTTAAGGGCGGTGCAAAACACAACCGCGCGCTTCGACTGCGAGCTGGGGCCGGAGAGATCCCTGCAGGCAGAGCCGGGCGGGGCCTGTCTCCTCTCCTGCCCCCCTTCCCCGTCGATAAGTTCTCATTTTGTTCCTGGTTTGTATTCAAATCGCTGCGAGGGAGGGGTTGTGCTCTACCTGCTCAGGAGCTGAATTACCTCTGACCTGCGGAGAGGGGCAGCCCCTCTTTGGTGTCTTTGTAGTGTGCGACCACATGGATCGGTAAAGGTAGTCTTTGTTTCCTTCTCCCCTCCCCGGTAACTTCCGATTAGGTTAATGCACTCTGTGTGCCCAGCTGGAAAAGCGTAGGCGTTTTCCCAGTGGTGAGAGGGTGGCTAGAGGAGTTTAGTGTAAAACCTGCTGTAGCTGTGTCTGGCGCAGCCCCTTGCGCTGGTGTGGGTGATGTCACGGACTGTAAGGATAGGTAATGTCCATGAACTGTAATGGCATGATGTATCTTTACCAATGATGTCATACTTCACACTAAATGTTTTAAAAAAAGGAAAAAGAAAAAAAAAAAAAAACCTTACCTGAAATTTTGTTTATTCTGCACCAACAGGTCTTCAAAATTTATCCAAATTTTATTATTTTATCAGGAAAAAAATAATGAAATTTGTGTAGATCGAATACGTTAAGACAGACAATAAGTGATGTAAATTGTTGAATAAAAATTTTAAAGTTTGTGGGTGTCAGTGTGACTTTCTTTTTTGCGTTTTCGGGGAGCAGCCTGGGTTTAGATCCCAGAGGCCTGGCAGTGCTGGCCACAGAGCCCAGGAGCTGTGTGTATGTGGATGGTATGGCTCAGTGGGGCAGAGTCCAGGTGTCCTTTACCTCGTCAGGGGAAGGAGAGGGCAGGGAGGGAAAAAACCAAGGGTTTCTGTGCAACAGTGGGGGTCTGAACCTCCCTCAGTGTGAGCTTCAGCCCAGCTTAAAATAAGCAGGAAAGAGTGGTCCCTGCTCCTGGGATGGGGATGTGCAGCCTCAGTCCCAAACACACACCAGCAAACACACACCGAGCTGATTTATCTTTTTCTTTCAGTCACATTTATTGGCAATTGTGGCAGTCGGTACCGTTTTGGGAGTGTTGTTCCATAAGCAGTGGCAGTACAAGAGGGGGCGGTTATTTCGGGAGGGGAGTATTAGCACCAAGAGGGAGCCGGTGAGCTTTCGAAACCTTGCAGAGATGTACTGGGAAGTTGGGGGGCTACTGCTGGACACGCCTGATGGATTGGATCTGGGAGGTCTGGGCGTGCGAACCCCACTCTCTCCAGTGCTTGTAGTCTCCACCGTGGTGGTCAAACTCCAGAACGTACTGGTAGCCACGGTACCCGGGATACTGGTAGCACACCCAGCTGGAAGAAAAGGACAAAGAGGTAAGCAGGGGGGTTATAGGGTGTCCCCCTCCCGCCGTGGTGGCACAGCGATGGCAACGGATTGTCCCTGCTGCTCCTGGTCCTTGGCCCGTCACTTACGCGCCGCACTGGATCTTCATGGAGCCCACTTCGTTGTTGGCCCAGCCCATGGCCTGCAGCGAGGGGTAGTCATCAGCAATCTCCCACTGGCGGCCGATGAAGTTGTCTTTCTCGAAAATGGTGATCTTGGATTCCTTGTGATTCTGTGGGGGAGAGCAGGGGCTGAGGGGGAGGTGGTGCTCCCTCCCCAGCGTGGGTGGGAATGGCAGGGCTGTCACTCCCTATGGCATTACTCAGTTTCCTGGAGAGGGAGGTGTTCAGACCCTGGCTGCTTGGAGTTTTCTGGGGGGCTGGGAGGTGTCAGCTATGCCACAGCTACTGTCTCAGGCTAGCTGTCCCCTAGCTCTGGTCATGTACGGCTTGCCCAGAAATTCCCTCAAAAGCTTTAAAAAACGGGACAGAAGGAGCAAATCCTGCTGGAACTGGGTGGGGGGAAGCGCTGAACCTGCCCCTGGCGTAGCTGTGTTTTCCCTTCCTAACCTCGCTGCCGTGGCCTGGGACATTGTAACGGGATCAGAGCCCCGTGGGACACTCACAGCGGAGCAGACGGGGCGGAAGGACATCAGGCGCTCGATGTGGTAGGCGTTGCTGCCGCTCCAGGCGTCCCAGCGCGGGTACTCTCCCCTCTCCAGGATGAACTGCTGCCCGCAGAAGCCGGTGTGCTCGTAACCGACCCAGCTGCAAAAACAGAGCCAGGGCTGCCAGGGCTTCCTGCGGCAGCTCAGGGGCTCCTGTTCGGAGCTGGCACAGGGGCAGGGTGTAGGTGCAAGGAGGAGGTTGAGGTCTGGCTTCTGCCCACAGATTGGGAGGAGAGGAAGTGGTGCTGGATGTGGGCAGAGAACCCAGGGAGTGTGAAACTGCATCTGGTGCTGGGGAGGCACCCACACAGCATCCCTGGCTGCAGTGGGAGATGGGGAGATCCTGGGGCCCATCCTGCACAGGTGGCTCTCCCCCTGGCTGCTCTGTCATTATTTATGCAGACCAGCATC
This sequence comes from Eulacestoma nigropectus, assembly GCA_013397775.1. Lineage (NCBI taxonomy): Eukaryota > Metazoa > Chordata > Aves > Passeriformes > Eulacestoma > Eulacestoma nigropectus. Next base: position 126,162 of record VZTE01002110.1, read on the forward strand.
ACTTCAGGGTGCCCCAGCTGCCCTTCTCTCCCAAAGGCCTCATTTCTTACTTGTTTCCCAATTACAACCTGACACTGCTGGAAAGACCTGAATTCCTGATGCCCAGAGCAGGCAGAGCCCATCTGGCTCTGAGCAGAGAGCAGGGACCTATGGCCTTTCCCCTTTCTGCGTCCCCCTCTTCACTGAAAGCAAACAAGGAGAGGTGAGCGGGATGCCTCCACCCTGCAGGACACATTTTGCAAGCCCTGGTGCTGCCCACACAGCACCTGCCTGTCCCCAGGGTGGGGATGTCCCCTNGAAATTTTGTTTATTCTGCACCAACAGGTCTTCAAAATTTATCCAAATTTTATTATTTTATCAGGAAAAAAAAAAAGAAATTTGTGTAGATCGAATACGTTAAGACAGACAATAAGTGATGTAAATTGTTGAATAAAAATTTTAAAGTTTGTGGGTGTCAGTGTGACTTTCTTTTTTGCGTTTTCGGGGAGCAGCCTGGGTTTAGATCCCAGAGGCCTGGCAGTGCTGGCCACAGAGCCCAGGAGCTGTGTGTATGTGGATGGTATGGCTCAGTGGGGCAGAGTCCAGGTGTCCTTTACCTCGTCAGGGGAAGGAGAGGGCAGGGAGGGAAAAAACCAAGGGTTTCTGTGCAACAGTGGGGGTCTGAACCTCCCTCAGTGTGAGCTTCAGCCCAGCTTAAAATAAGCAGGAAAGAGTGGTCCCTGCTCCTGGGATGGGGATGTGCAGCCTCAGTCCCAAACACACACCAGCAAACACACACCGAGCTGATTTATCTTTTTCTTTCAGTCACATTTATTGGCAATTGTGGCAGTCGGTACCGTTTTGGGAGTGTTGTTCCATAAGCAGTGGCAGTACAAGAGGGGGCGGTTATTTCGGGAGGGGAGTATTAGCACCAAGAGGGAGCCGGTGAGCTTTCGAAACCTTGCAGAGATGTACTGGGAAGTTGGGGGGCTACTGCTGGACACGCCTGATGGATTGGATCTGGGAGGTCTGGGCGTGCGAACCCCACTCTCTCCAGTGCTTGTAGTCTCCACCGTGGTGGTCAAACTCCAGAACGTACTGGTAGCCACGGTACCCGGGATACTGGTAGCACACCCAGCTGGAAGAAAAGGACAAAGAGGTAAGCAGGGGGGTTATAGGGTGTCCCCCTCCCGCCGTGGTGGCACAGCGATGGCAACGGATTGTCCCTGCTGCTCCTGGTCCTTGGCCCGTCACTTACGCGCCGCACTGGATCTTCATGGAGCCCACTTCGTTGTTGGCCCAGCCCATGGCCTGCAGCGAGGGGTAGTCATCAGCAATCTCCCACTGGCGGCCGATGAAGTTGTCTTTCTCGAAAATGGTGATCTTGGATTCCTTGTGATTCTGTGGGGGAGAGCAGGGGCTGAGGGGGAGGTGGTGCTCCCTCCCCAGCGTGGGTGGGAATGGCAGGGCTGTCACTCCCTATGGCATTACTCAGTTTCCTGGAGAGGGAGGTGTTCAGACCCTGGCTGCTTGGAGTTTTCTGGGGGGCTGGGAGGTGTCAGCTATGCCACAGCTACTGTCTCAGGCTAGCTGTCCCCTAGCTCTGGTCATGTACGGCTTGCCCAGAAATTCCCTCAAAAGCTTTAAAAAACGGGACAGAAGGAGCAAATCCTGCTGGAACTGGGTGGGGGGAAGCGCTGAACCTGCCCCTGGCGTAGCTGTGTTTTCCCTTCCTAACCTCGCTGCCGTGGCCTGGGACATTGTAACGGGATCAGAGCCCCGTGGGACACTCACAGCGGAGCAGACGGGGCGGAAGGACATCAGGCGCTCGATGTGGTAGGCGTTGCTGCCGCTCCAGGCGTCCCAGCGCGGGTACTCTCCCCTCTCCAGGATGAACTGCTGCCCGCAGAAGCCGGTGTGCTCGTAACCGACCCAGCTGCAAAAACAGAGCCAGGGCTGCCAGGGCTTCCTGCGGCAGCTCAGGGGCTCCTGTTCGGAGCTGGCACAGGGGCAGGGTGTAGGTGCAAGGAGGAGGTTGAGGTCTGGCTTCTGCCCACAGATTGGGAGGAGAGGAAGTGGTGCTGGATGTGGGCAGAGAACCCAGGGAGTGTGAAACTGCATCTGGTGCTGGGGAGGCACCCACACAGCATCCCTGGCTGCAGTGGGAGATGGGGAGATCCTGGGGCCCATCCTGCACAGGTGGCTCTCCCCCTGGCTGCTCTGTCATTATTTATGCAGACCAGCATCACTTCAGGGTGCCCCAGCTGCCCTTCTCTCCCAAAGGCCTCATTTCTTACTTGTTTCCCAATTACAACCTGACACTGCTGGAAAGACCTGAATTCCTGATGCCCAGAGCAGGCAGAGCCCATCTGGCTCTGAGCAGAGAGCAGGGACCTATGGCCTTTCCCCTTTCTGCGTCCCCCTCTTCACTGAAAGCAAACAAGGAGAGGTGAGCGGGATGCCTCCACCCTGCAGGACACATTTTGCAAGCCCTGGTGCTGCCCACACAGCACCTGCCTGTCCCCAGGGTGGGGATGTCCCCTTAAGGAGACTGGGGACAGAGCCACAGGTAGAGCAGGGAGACAGAGCCTGGGCTGGGGGTTGGAAGGTGGGTGGCACGGGCTGTGCAGTGCATGGATCCCTTGCTGATGGGGTACAAGGGGTCCAGAGGGGCTGAGCTGGGGGGTCGAGGGTTTCTTGCCGCTGACCCAAAGTGAGCCCCAATGCCACATCCTGCAGCCAGCCCGCCCTGTGCAAGGTGAACAGCCTGATTAGGAACACGTCAACTGGAGCAGGGAGCTGATTACGGCGTGAGCACGCACGCTGCTGTAATCCCATTAGCATTACACGTCCTAAAGATAGCAGCACAAATCTATCTCGTCTGCTCCCCGCCCCGGCGGGATGCGCTCCGCGGGGACCGCTCCCGACACACGGCCTCTCTGAGCTGCTCGGGAGGTGCCTTGCCTGTGCCAGGGAAGATTCCCGTGCGCAGAGAGAAGCCCGGATCTGCTCCCTACCCCTCTCAGGACTGGAGAAGCTGCGGGAAGGTTCTGCCCTGGTCTGGGAAGCTGTGCAGTGCAGGGAAAGCCCAGGGTGGAGCATGGCTGGGCCCTGGGGTGAGGGCTGGTTCTCTAGGGCCAGTGCTTCGTAGGGTTACACAGGCAGGATGGAGACCAGGCTGAGCTCAAGAGCCACTCACTGAGCACTGACCCTCGCTGCATCCTTGGGCAGCTCCAAACCTGACTGCTCCAGCACTGCGGGAGGCAGTTCTGGGTGATGCCAAAGGTGTTGCCACTGTCCTCTGGCCCTCTCTCTGTATCTGTGCTGCCCAGGGCTGGCTGCTCTACCCTGGCAGGGTGGGATCCCCCCATGCCTGTCTTCCCTTGGCTGTGGTGCTTGGCTCCAGCCAAGCAGAGCAGGGACAGCTGGTCCCACTCCACGCTTGGGCACCCCTGTCCCAGCCAGCCCGCCTGGGAAAGCACCCCCTCCACTGGCAGCTGGGTACTCACGCGCCACATTCCACCTTCAGGGAGCGGATGTTGTCGAAGCCACATTCCATGATGTTTGGACAGGCCGAAGTGAACTCCATCCTCTTGCCCTGGAAGTTTTCTTGGTCGTACACGGTGATCTGGAACGGAGAGCGAGCTGCCGAGTTGGAAACTGCCCAGCAGCGGCCCCAGGCGATTCAGCGCCTCTTGGAGACGGAGGGCGGCTCCGTCAGGGAGAGAGCCAGCGAAGGCTGCACCGGGCACCCCTCTGGGCTGGGACACAGCCCCGCACGCCTCCGCGTCCCTGCACTGCTGGCCCCGCCACGCCCTGCCTTGGTGTCGGGGGAGCCGCAGGCTGGCCCCCGCTCCGCTCTCCTGCTCACCCCTGCGGAGATCAGTTCCCGGGGCAGCGGTGCCGTCCGGAGAGAGGAGCGGAGCCGTTCTGGGACGGGCGGGTGGCAGGGCTGTGGCTGGCGGTTCTCCCGGCCTCTGCTCCGAACGCTCTAGGGCAAAGAGGATTAACGGGGGAAAGGGCGAGGGGCACCTCCCCGGGGGGCTGCGGCTGACGCTCTCCTCTCCCGCGACAGCTCCAGGCTTCGACGGGGATACCCCTCACTTGTGCACGTGTTTCTCCTCTCCCTCTCGGCTCCCTCCTCAACCTGTGGCCCTGGGGCTTTTGCCAGACCCCTTGGGGCTGCTCCCCACCTTGCTCCACAGTGCCCACTGCCCCTGCTCACCCTGTCTGCATGGACAGGGGAGGGCAAATAACAGCTGGTGGCTTTTGGGGACTCTGTAACTGCCTGTCACGGGGTGGCTGGTAAGAGCAGGGCACGGCTGGCCCGGGATGCTGTAAAGAGCCTTATGAAAAACACCCGGGAGGTATTTGAGCAGGCAGGAGGCACGTTCCCATGGGCAGAGGACAGAGGTGCCTGTTTTCTGTGCTCGTCCCTGCCACACTGCCCGCTGTGCAGCTTTCCTGGCCCCGGAGGATGGGCTTTGCCCTTCTCCCTGTTCCCTACCTGCACACAAGGAAAGGCAAAATACAGGGGATGTGAGGACGTACCTTCCACGGGCCCATGGGAACAGGCAGAGGGTTTGTCTGAGCCATCTTTGCTGCTGGATCGGTGTCTGGAGAAGGAAGGAAAAGCCATTTTTACTGCAGCATGTCCCTGTGCATCCCTGCTGCCCGCTCGCGAGGCTGGGGGATGGCGCCTGTTCGAGGACAGCTGCCCCACTGCTGGGGACAAGCCACACCAGTCACAGCAAGACCCTCTTGCCAGCCCCAGGATGGGGAAGGGGGCACAGTAGGGGGCTGTGGGACACATCCAAAGCAGGGTGCTCCCTTCTCACCGCTGCAGTGCCCCTTCCCTCCTCCCGGCCATGGCACGGCGCCTGTGCACCCGCCAGGGCACAGTGCCCGATCCCCCTTTCTCCTTCGCCGAGGCCAGACCACTGCTAGGAAAAGCACCCCTGAGCCAGAGCAGAGAGCTGTGGCGGGCACGGGCTGCCCTGTGCTTGGCAGCGTCCAACAGACCTGCCTGCTCCCCTCTCCCTGCCCGGTGTCCCTTGGCAGGCACGGTGGGCTCCCAGGGACAGCCCCGGCCAATGGTGGGAGATGCCAACCAGCGTGCCGTGCCGGCGGGTGCCAGGAGTGGGGTGCCCTGCTGTAGAGGGGCTCTCAGCCCCTCTGGCTGCCAGCGGGGACATGTGAGCCTATCTTATGCCATGGGAAACAGCGACGGTCCCTCTGGGTGTCTTTTGCCACCAGGCAGGAGGAAGGGTGTCTGCCCGGCCGGCTGGCAGCGGAGGGGTGAGGTGGGAGAGGTGCGCATCGGCCCAGGACTCACCTAGCTCAGGCGGTTACTGCTGCTTCGCCCATGTAATGTTTGCCTACTTCAGCGGCTCAGCTTTTATAGGGTACTGCTGGCCGGGAACCGGTGCCAGCGTTTGCAGAGCCGTCAGCACAATGCTTGCTCTGGCATTGTCCTGCTGATCCCTGGAGATTTCAGCTGCTCATCCCCATGGTCTGAGCCACATTCTTAGGGAAAAAGAAAAAAAAATTGATAATAAAAAAAAAAAAAATAATCGGGGCGGCTGTTTGCACAGATAATCTTGGGCACAAATGACTCAACGATTTGACCGCGCTGGCATTTTCCAGGGGCAATGCACCGCGCCGTCACGGGGTGAGCCTGGGGGCTGGCCTGGCCCTGGCGCCAGTTGGCACCGTGGGGACGGCGGGGACACCTCCCCATGAGACCCCGCGGGCGGTGGGCTCGGCGGGGTGGCTACCAGGCACTGCCACTTCGCTTCACCAGCCAAGGCGCGTTCCCTGTCACCGTGTCGGCGTGGACACCCTCCTCCCATCACGGGCGAGGGAGGCTGGAGGTGAGAACCGGCGTGGCCTTGGCAGACGTGTCCCCGCGGCCACGCCGAACCCCAACGCTCCACACAGCACCGCCACCACCGCAACCCCACGCCCAGGACGCCTGCCACGGCCTTGGGGAGGCCTCGGCCGTGCCGTGACCACAGCCACCAGCCCCACAGCCCCCTTCTCACGCGGGGCTCCCGTGGGGCGGGCACTGCGGGCCCTGGGGCACCACGGCGGGCACAGCCCGGGCCGTCGGGGGTCACGAGGCGAGCGTGGCGGCGCGGGCTGCTGCCTCAGCGCATGGCTGCCGGCACAATGCTCGCCCGCGTCTGACTGCCCCTTTTGTCTCCCCGCTGGGCAGCCGCGGGCCGCACAAAACAAAGCGCCCCGTCAGCGCTGCCTGCGGCATGGCCTGGCGCCCGGCCCGGGGGACCCTGCGGGGACGCGCGGCGGGGTGGCACCCGACCAGACGGGCCCCGTGGGGCTCAGCGGGGTCCTGGGGGACCCCTGCTGCGGGCGGGGCACTGCCCTGACGGGGGGAGCTGGGGTTGGCGGGGGTCCTGCCCCTCGCTGGCTGCTGCGGGATGGGGATAGGGGTGGGATCGGTGTCGCTGGGGGGATCACTGTGACACAGAGCCGGGGGGGCTGCACCCCCAAGGCTTGGCGCGCCAGCTGGCTGTACCACCACATCCCAGCAAATCTGGGTCAGGGAGTGGGAAGGGAGGGACCACCTGGCCTCTGCAGGGATGCCAAAATGGGGGGCTGGTGGTGGGATGCTCCTGCGAAGCCTCCCCAGCACCCTCCCTGTGCACCCGCTGTGGGCATCCTGGCTGAGGGGAGAGGTCAGCTTGGAGCTCGCCCTCCAGCCCCTCGGACATGTCCTGGTCACGGCTCCGGCCACCCCAGAGCGCGGAGGCTTTGCCAGGAGCCTGGTGCCACTAGAGGGAGAGCTCAGCCCGAGCAGGATGGGACACCGTCGGCGCATGCGGGTGTTCGGCGGGTGGGTGGCACTGCACACCCCTCTGCACCCCACACAAGCACCTGCCTCCCCCTGCAACAGGAAAACTGTCTCTGGCTGCAAACCACACCAGCGCAAAGCCTGGAGCTGGCAGCCACCCCAAGCCACGGGCAAGGTGGGGGGAAAGCACCCCCTGCACAGCCCACACTGGGCATGGCCAGGGATGGGTCACTCTCAGCAGAGAACAGGACCCCAGTATGGCTCAGGCTGCTGTGGACCCCCCAACCCCTCATCCTGCTCACAGTGCTGGTGGGGCAGGCGTCCCCTCCACAAGGACCTGGGGGCACAGCGGCAAGTGCCTGGGGAGCCAATGATGCTGGCGGGTCCACAGGTTGTCCGGAACAACTGGTTTTTCTAGATCCAAGAGACTATAAAAATGCAGTGACCTATTTAGGGAACCCCGCGGTGCTGCAAAACAGATGCTTCCCCTCCCAGCCCGGCTCTGGGCCCTTTCCCTGGCCAGCCATCTGCGCCTGCCAGGGGCACGCAAAATGCCACTGGCACCGGAGCTCTGTCCTGCTTCTCCATAGAAAACCCTGGGCAACACAGAGACTTTCCTTGGATGTGGGATTTGCTGGTGCCTGGGGAACCCCCATGCCAGGGAGAGCTGCTCAGGGCAACCCAACCTGTTTCTGGCAAAGCCAGATAGGATCATGTGGACAGGAACAGCTGGCCAGCTTGGTGGAAAACACGGGGTGTTTAGCCCTGGGGATGTGGCAGGAGAGTGGCCCCAGTGGGTGGTGCTGGTGGCAGGGCTGTGTGGCACCGGGGACCCCGTGCTGTCCCACAGCTCGGCGCTTCCAACCGGCATCAGCCCATCGCCACCTGCCCAGCGTGATAAGGAAGCAGGAGCTGCCACAGGCTGTAACTGGCTGTTCACCCGCCTGTGCCAGGGAGCAGGGCAGAGGTACAGCCACACAATGTGTGCCCTCGCCACCGCAGCTGGAATACCCTCCTGAAAGCTCAGACGGGCTCTGCCGCCCTTCCAGATCACTCGACCCCATCCCCGCTCTCCGGATGGCTGCGGCTCCCTGCGCTTGGTGCCACGTGCCTGGGACAAAGGACAGCGTGACAAAAGCAGGCGGCTGCGCTCACTGCCGCCGTCCTCCGCCCTTGCAAGGGCTGCATCTCCCCCACCACTGCATCCCTCGGGCCAGGGCCCAGCACAGGGCTCCTTGCTCAGCTGCCAGCTTGCTCTGCCATGCCCCATGTGTCCTGCTCTGCTGCTGCTGTGGGACCATGTCGTGGGCACAGGCTGTGGGCTGGAAATCACAGCCAGCTTTACCACTGCGAGGGAGCGGGGCTTGTGACACCCAGACAGGTGTGCCCCAGGAGTGGCTCACAGCCTGATGGTAGGAGAGCCAGGACCGCACGACTCAGCCAGCAATGGTAGGACGGCAGCGGGGGTTTAGAGTGAGTTCCCTGGGGTACCTTGGGATAGGGCACTGTCTCTGTCATCTCTCTATCCATCCTGAGCTTCCCACCAGAGATCGAGCACTGCCTGAAAAGTGCTGTCTGAAAGAGCTTGTGGATGCCTCTCTCTGGGGTCCCTATTCCCAAAGCCCCACTCCAGCTTCCCTGGGCCCAGTTGCTCCCACGCCCGATAGGAAGGGAGGTTGTCCCAGCACCGATCGGGCAGGGCTTATCCTGAAACCATCTGCCCAGGATTCTCGCTGTGTATGACCAACCCCGGTGTGACGTCCCAAAGCTGGACACCAGTGGAAGGGGTGTAACAAAGACTGTGCTGCTCTCGCTGCTGGGTGTGCTGGGAGATGCTCATTGTGAACCACGGGCTGTCTCCTGGACAGAGCAGCAGGGCACTGTCCTCACAGTCAGTCCCTGCAGGCTGACAGCCCTCGCTGGGGGCAGGTGCTGCGGGAGAAGCTGCAGAATGGCTCCGCAGGCAGCTCTGCCACGGCCGGCTTTGTGTTCCCCACACTGGGCTCAGTGGGCGCCGGTCACCCTGCTCCTTCCACAGGGATGCCTGGAGCCTTCCCTCTCTGGATCCAGTGCTGATCCTAACTGGGATTCTTCCGAAAAGGAGAACCCCAGGAGTGCCTGCGTGCACTGTGCGATGCACGGGGCTGCGTGTGCGCCAGTGCGAGCGCACAGCATGTGGGTGTGCGTGAGGACCGGGGAGTGTGTGCGAGCGGGGAGCGCCGGATGGACGGCGTGTCACCGTGTCACACCGGGGGTGTGCACACCCCGTGCGTGCGGAGGGGTGCGGGGTCACCCCGGTTCGCG
>VZTE01002110.1:139355-167284 GCA_013397775.1 Eulacestoma nigropectus
GGGGTGGGTGGGGGGGGGGGCCATACCAATTACCCCAAGGGCAGAGGAGACCCAAAACACCCCTTGCAGGGTGAGACTGTGGATGCCCCCCAGCACTGGGTGTCCCCAGACACTGGGTGCACATGGGGTTTTCCAGGAGGGAGCTGGGTTTTCTGCCCAGCCGTGGTTTTCCCCACTGGAAGCTGGGTGCTCCCCCCGCTCTGCGCGGGATGCCCGAATGAAAGAGCGACTGTTCCTGGAGGTCGCCGGCAGCGTCACGAGCCTCTACGTCGCCCTGGCTAAAATTAGACACTTATCAGTGTTGGGAGGGATGTGATTTTACAGGTTCCTGTTTATTAGAGCAACCTTCGCTCCAGGCCGTGTTTCCGGCTCCTCCCTGGTGGGGACGCTGCCCACGGCAGTCCCTGTGGTTTGTGGTGGCCAGAACGAGGATAAGCAGCAGAAAGGCCTCTGTTTCCTCAACAAGGGGCTTTTGAACAGCAGGCAGGACGCTGGTGGGTGGATGGGATGGGGGTTTTACCCTGGGGAGTGTCCCTGCTGGCAGTAACTGCTGCAAAAGCCACCGGGATATTTTCTTCCCTGCCCACCCGTGCTGCTCCAAAACGGCTCCTGAGCTGCTGAGGGTCTTGCCTGCAGTCAGCCCCGGTGCCAGGCACTGCCAGGCTTTTGGGCTTCCTTTGGGGCATCTGTGGGGGTACAGGGCCATCCCTGTTGCAACCCTGGGGCTTGGTGCCCAGCCAGGGCAAGGACACATTGACTGGGGCAGTCTCAGCCCTGTGGTGCTGCAGTCCCCGGGGAGGGTGGGAATACTGGGACATGATCCGGGGGCTGGGGATGGCAGCTGGGGTGACCAGTGTGGTGGATGGAAGGGTGGTGGGTGGGTGTTGGCCGTGCTGCTCTCTGATGGCACCCTGCCTGTCTGTCCTTCTGCACAGGCGGCCGTGCCGTGACCAGCACCCCAACCCAGTGTCCTGCTGTGGGGGCAAGAGTGCCCCGAGCCCCCCTCCACCATGTTCAACCTGATGAAGAAGGACAAAGAGAAGGATGGGGCCCGGAAAGAGAAGAAGAAGGAGAAAAAGGAGCGAATGTCAGCAGCTGAACTCAAGAGCCTGGAGGAGATGAGCATGCGCCGGGGCTTCTTCAACCTGAACCGTGCCTCCAAGCGGGACTCCAAGACCCGCCTGGAGATCTCCAACCCCATCCCCATTAAAGTGGCCAGCGGCTCCGAGCTGCACCTCACGGATATTGACTCTGACAGCAACCGGGGCAGCGTCATCTTGGACTCGGGCCACCTGAGCACGGCCAGCTCCAGCGACGATCTCAAGGCGGACGATACCAACTTTAAGGGCTCGGTGCTGCAGCGGGCAGCCAAGTTCGGCTCCTTGGCCAAGCAGAACTCCCAGGTGATTGTCAAACGCTTCTCCTTCTCCCAGAAAAGCCGGGATGAGAGCACCTCAGAGACCTCCACGCCCTCTGAGCACTCGGCAGCCCCCTCCCCCCAGGTGGAGGTGCGCACGCTGGAGACCCCGCTCGACAAGCAGGGGGTTCCCCCCGGACAGCCCTGCACCCCTCCCGCCGCCTCCCTGCGTGCCAGGGCGCCGGAGCTCGTCGGCAAGAGGTTCCCTGCCGAGCTGCGGCTGCCCGCCCTGGTGCCCCCCCAGCCCCCCACGCCACGGCAGCTGGAGCTGCAGAGGCGCAACACCGGCGATTTCGGCTTCTCCCTGCGCCGCACCACCATGCTGGACCGGGGCCCCGACGGGCAGGTGTACCGGCGCGTCGTGCACTTCGCCGAGCCCGGAGCCGGCACCAAAGACTTGGCCTTGGGCTTGGTGCCGGGCGACCGGCTGGTGGAGATCAACGGGCGGAACGTGGAGAACAAATCCCGGGATGAGATCGTGGAGATGATCCGGCAGTCGGGGGAGACGGTGCAGCTGAAGGTGCAGCCCATCCTGGAGCTGAGCGAGCTGAGCCGCTGCTGGCTGCGGGGCGGCCAGGGGACACGCCGTGCTGCCTGGGATGTGAGTAACGCCGTCCCTGCCGCGGGCACTGCCGGGCCTGGGCTCTGCCAGCGCCAGCGTCCTCGCGGGGGTGTTTGGGTTGGCAGGGGCCGTGGGAAGCAGCGGGTGCCGGGGCTGCTCCGGCCAGGAGTGATGTGCAGGGAGGAGTGGGAGGCGATGGCTGGGATGCAACAGTGGTGCATCAGGTCTTGCAAATCGTCACTGGTGGGTTTTGCCCCCCAAGATGCTCAGGGTGCTGGTGGGTTGGGTCTTCCTCCTGCCAGAGGGGCCACAGCAGGGCCCAGCTCTGTGTTGCCTGCAGGAAGTCTGTCCCCATCTCTTTGCTGACGCAGCACGGTCCAGCTGAGAAGGGAGCTTTGCTCCTCACTGCCAGGAAATTCCAAAGGCTACTTTGCAGAAGGACACTGCCTGCTCCACTGCCCACGCTGGCGTCCCCCACTGGGATCCTCCCCAGGGACTGGGGCAGGCACACAGCGTGCCAGGGGCCGGGAGCTGCTGCCGGCGTGCACAGCCCTGCATATGCGGCTGCTGCTGCTGCTGCTGTATAAATAGAAACTTAATGGCTGGGTGACCCACATCCCTCACGCCTGCTGCCCGGCACTGCTGATCCTGCCGCAGGCTAACCAGCGTCCTGGCCAGTGGGCAGCAGAGCCCCCCAAATGCCAGCAGCCTGTAGGGCTGGACCCCCTCCATGGCGGCACGGGGTGCAGCAGCGTGGCGTTGTTTAGCGTAAAACTGGACTTGTTGAGTGTATTTTTAAGCCTTCCTTGGGTGAGGAGGGTGCCTGTGCCTGCAGAGCAGGTTGCCTGCACGGGGGACAGCCACACTGAGCATGGCGAGGCGCTGTGCCTGCGGGATGGTGGCCAGGCTGGCGTGAGGGTGACCACAGGGCTCCATGTGCTCCTCGAGCAGATGCCGGCGCTGCGGGGTGGAGTCTGTGCCAAGCCAGAGCGGTGGCTTCCCACAGCTCCATCCCGGAGCCCTGCAGGCGTCACCGGGCAGTGCTGCCTGGATAACCCCGGGTGGGATAACCCAGCGTGGGCACGGGGCACGGCTGTGACCCTGGCACGGAGGCAGGTGTGCGTTGGATGTCGGCACACGGAGCCAGCGAGGTGCTTGTACCTTCCAGGAGCGCGGGGCCGGGCTGGGAAGGGGGAGAGGAGACGCCGGTGCCCTTGGGGCTGCATGGGAAAGGCTGCAACGTGCAGCCTTGTGCCGGAACATGGTGTGGTTTGATGGCATCAGCCGGTGGGAGCTGGCCAGAGGGCTGGCAGTGACCGTGTCGTGGGGTTGCCACCGCAGCAGAGGCACCTCCTGGCACAGGATGCCTCCTCCTCCTGCGTGGTGCACCAGAGTGACACGCTGTGGCTTTGCTGCTACTAGGGAGCCCAGACTGGGGTGCTGGGCGTACTTGGGGGTCCCTCACACAAGGTGCTGGCACACAGGGAGGCTCTGCTCTCCCCCAGGCCCCACTAAGCTCCCTGGAATGTTTCTGGTCCTAATTTAAATAAAAATGATCCTTTTTGAAACAGGAAATTATAGACATATTTTGGGCTGTTGCTCTGGAAGGCCCTCCCCGGCTGGAGCGGGACGGTGTCAGGCTCTCTGTGTACCAAGGGGGGTTTAACCCCCTCACCGGGTCTGTGCTCAGTCACCGTTGTCCCCATGGACCCAGCTGGGCAGGGGCAGCACCCGCCGCATCTTTTGGGGTTGTCAGTGCTGTGGGGTGGCAGGGGCCCAGCCAGTGGCAGAGCGTGGCCGAGTATTGGGGATGGGGTGAAACCCCCTCCGTGTCCCAGCCTTGCTCCCAGCATGGGGCAGCTAGGCTGGCTCGGCTCCACGCTCGTATTTATTTATTTACCGGCGAAATTCCTCAGGCAGGGCCCAGGCGTGCGCCGGCCCAGCAGAAATATTCCAGAAACGCCTCTGACCGCTCCAGAGCTTCAGCAGGACCACAGGCATCCGGCGGCCGTGCTGGCCGACCTCGTGTGCCACTGTCCACGGGCACCCAAGTCCCCGCAGGTCGCTGTCCCCAGAGTGCCAGGCCACTGTGCCATGGCGTGGCTGGGTTCCCCATGTCCCACCGGGGTGGGATGTGGGACTCTCATTGTGTCGGAGGCACTTTTATCGTTTTTCTGTGCTTGGGAAGTTCTTGGTTTGGCTTTTTCTGCTCTTGCTGAGGGGTTGGTGCTGCTGTGGTGTCCCAGTGTGGGGGGGGTCCCAAGGGGTCCTAGGAGGGGGCTTGTGTCCAGTGGGCTCAGCCATGGGCCAGCACGTGTCTGCCGAATTTCCTGGAGAAGGAATGAGAGAAATATGTTGGCCAGGCAGAAATGCTGCTGTCACCAAACAGCTGGGCTNTGTCCCCAGAGTGCCAGGCCACTGTGCCATGGCGTGGCTGGGTTCCCCATGTCCCACCGGGGTGGGATGTGGGACTCTCATTGTGTCGGAGGCACTTTTATCGTTTTTCCGTGCTTGGGAAGTTCTTGGTTTGGCTCTTTTTCTGCTCTTGCTGAGGGGTTGGTGCTGCTGTGGTGTCCCAGTGTGGGGGGGGGTCCCAAGGGGTCCTAGGAGGGGGCTTGTGTCCAGTGGGCTCAGCCATGGGCCAGCACGTGTCTGCCGAATTTCCTGGAGAAGGAATGAGAGAAATATGTTGGCCAGGCAGAAATGCTGCTGTCACCAAACAGCTGGGCTGGGCTCCCCGGTAGAGGTGGCTCCATGCCTGTGCTGCAGGCACACCTGGGGACACCCGTGTCACTGCAGGCACTCTCTGCTCTGTTATGCCAGCCCTGCCAAGGGTGTTTGATGTGGCCTGTCCCTTGTGCAGCAGGGTGTGCCAGGCTGGGACCCCCTGCTTCCCCTGGGAATGTTTTTTTGCTCAGGGCACATCTGTCTCCCTTCAGTCGGGCAGGGACCTGCTCAGCTGCCAGCTGGGGTCCCAGTGTGCCGTGGCTGTGTCACTGCTGCTCTTCCATGCCACCAGCGTGCCTGGCTCCCTGCCACCAGCTCCTCCTGGCAGCCCCCGCACAGTGGGGCCCCCGACCCCCGGCCCCTTGTCCGCTGCCCCACTCCCGCTGTTTCCAGGGAGACCTTGGACTTCCAGAGGCAGCTTTGCCATGAAAATGTCTTTACCATGGGCTGCTGGGGTGCTATCCATCCCCAGGAGCATTTGGGGGGGATCTTGTGTTCATGGGAAAGCCAGAGGAGGAACAAGAAGCGTCAGGGTTGCACCGCCTGGCACGACACCGGGAACCCGGCTCCGCCACCAGGCACCCCGGGGTGTGGAGTGTGCAGCCCCATCCCTTGAGGCACAGAGCTCTCCCTGGCTCCCCGAGCTCCGCAGCTGCACTTGGCTTGGGGGTGTCTTTCCCACTCGCTCCGGGCGGACGGTGGACGGAGGCCGGGCAGTTCCCCCCGCGGCGGAGCCCACATCACTTCCTCTGGCAGTGGTGACGGTGACGGTGGTGGTGGCGAGGCCCCACTGCCCGCGTGTCCCCCCCCAGCTCTCCCTCCGGCTGCTGCTGCACCGGCGGGGCCCTCGCATTCCTCGGCTATTTTTAGGGTGGCCCTATCAGCCCAGCTGTCCCCGCTGCCGGCTGCCGCCCCACTAGTGCCTCTCCCGTGCGGTGCCGCGCTCGCCCCGGCAGAAACCCCGCTCCCGGCTCCCTCTGGTAAGGTGGGGACCCCCGGCGTGGCCAGCACGGCTTGGGGGAGCACGAGGGGGGCACGTGGGAGACGGTTCTGGTGCTGGGATCGGGGATTGCGAGGCTGAACCCTCCCCTGGGGCGCTTTGGTGGCTGGGGGTTGTTTGTTGTGGGGACCTCGTGGCCGGTGCTCTCTGGAGACCTTTGTGGCAGTGCCAGGCTGCTTGGAGGTGGGAGTGCTGCGGGCAGAGGATTTGGGGGTTCTGACCCACGGGTGGGTTCATCTCCAGACCCCTGTGCTGAGGCACTGGCATTTCACACCACAGTGATGGTTGCGAGGTACAGGGGACCCCTCAGGGATGTACTCGCAGACTGCTGGGTTGGTTTGGTGGCCAGGTGCTCCCCTGTGCCACGCCTGGCCCTGGGAGGGGGCTTCTCCCCAGCGGCCCCAGGCACAACCTGGGGTTGGAGAGCGGGTGCCACCCAGGGCAGCAGGTCCCACCAGAGCTGCCTGGCCGCTGGCACGGGGTCAGGCTCAGAATAAACCCTGGCTGTCAGGGCAAGCAGGGAGCTGGGGCAGAAAATATCCCTTCCCTCACCCTGGCATTTGCTTACCGCAGCAGGCTGGCCCACTCGGGGGAGCGGGGCCGCGGTCCTGCAGCCTGACTAAAGGGGCTTTTTTTGCACAGTGAGTTTTGCTGGGTCTCAGACTGGTCACCTGCCTGTCCCCAGAGCCCCACTGTTTGTATGCTGAGCAGGGCCAGGTGGGCTCAGGCCCCCATTCCTGAGGATCTCAGATGGGGAAGGGCATGTGTCTGTACCCTGTGCCGTGGTTTGGCGTTCTGTGTGCTGTCCCCAGTCCGTCTCACCTCTCCCTCTCTCCCCAGCCAGGGCTGCGGCTCCATGAGACATCACCATGGCGTTCTCATCCCGGTTTGCGTTCTGGGAGCAAAAGGGAAGTGTCTCTCGCATGTTTGCCTGCACCCCACATTTGGGTCACGCTGCTGTCCGGCTCCCCCAGTTTGCCCAGTGCTGGCACCGTGTTTGGAGCAGCACTCCCGGCCTCACTGTGCTGCCGTGACAGGAGCTGTGCTGGGCAAACAGGAGCTTGGGCAGGGCTGGGGTCACCAACACGGCCGTGCATGTGATCACTAACACCATCACTAATGGCTTTGCGAGTGGCTGGTGCAGCCCCTAACACAGTGTGAGCCACCCCAGTGCCGCCTGCCACCCAGGAGCTGCTGTGTGGTGGCGAGTCCGGGGTGTGTTGCCCACAGGATGCACCATGCGCTGCCACCGCAGTGTCACAGACAAGTCCTGGCATTCAGAGACACAGCTCAGGGCGGAGTTTGGCCACCCACTCCCCCAGAGGCCCCTGGTTTCCCCGGGTCAGCAGGGATCTGGCATGTCCCACGTGCGGCTGCTGCAGAGATTAGCTGGTGACACTTAAAACGTGCTGTGACACCGGAGTGGGGGTGACGTGCTGAGTAACAGAGCCCTGCAGGAGCGGTGATGGGACTCTGAACCAGCTCCCTCACTGGCTGCACACGATGAGAGGGCCCAGGCCACCTCTCCAACCTTTGGGGTTTGCCATAACCAGGGTGCATCTCTGTGCTTCGCCCCCATTTTTTCGGCTGATGGGAAGCCTGGAAGGACACACGTCCTTGTCCCTGCAATGGGCTGCAAATTGGGGCTGGCATGGAGTGATGGTCCTGGTGGGTTTTCTGGCAGCAAGGCCCCACAGTGGGCTGAAACGTGCTCCTCTTGTTTGTCTGACCCTCAGGTCAAGGACGAGGACAAATCTTTAGCTGTGAAAAGACCCGTGAAGGAGGACGGGGCTGTAAGTGTCACAGGGCACGGGCAGGGTGGAGCTTTTGGGGATGGGGCTTGTCCTTGGTGGGAACAGCCCCTATGACAGGGTTTGGGGGCACCATGCAGGGTCATGGGCTTAGTGATGCCCTGAGCACTGAGTTTTACCCTCACGCTGTCAGCCTGAGGGTCGATGGGTCACTGTGTGTGGGGCAAAGACATCACCACTGCTCCCTGCCTTGGGATCCATTGTGGGGCTGTAGGTTGGTGGGGAAGGGTGCTGTGTCCCCAGTGCTGAGGTCTGGCCAGGAGCTGTGCTCCGTGGCAGGGCAGAGCCCTGGGCACCACCACGTCCCAAAGAGCAGTGGAGGCTGGACCTCCACTCACACCGGTGTCGTTGTGGCTGCAGTCAGAGAGCCCGAAGGACGCAGCACCTGCACCCCCGAAAGCTGAGCCCCCAAAACCTGAGCCTGTGAAGAGCCCCGAGCCCGCGAAGAGCCCCGAGCCACCTCCTGGGAGAGAGAAGAGCCCAGAGCCGGTGCTGAATGGGGCAGCTGTGAACGGGCTGGAGGGCCCGGCTGCTGAGGCACAGGGAGATGACGGCCAGGGGCTGTCCCGCCGCAAGGTGGTCCGGGTGGTGCGCAAGGTGGTCCGCAAAGTTCTGCCAGGGGAGGACACTGGTGGTGCCAAGGAGCCGGGGCGAGATGCCAAATCTCCTGAGCCAGTGCCACCTCCAAGGAAGGAGGAAACAGGCCGCACCGGTGTCACGGCTCCCCCGGCCCCGCCACCTCCCCCCGCTGTGGTGCCTTCAGCCCCTGCCAAGCCGGAACCCAAGGATGAGATCTCAGAGGGGCTCAAAACCCTCATGGCAAAGGGCAAAACCAAGGAGCACCGGCCGCGGCTCCGGCCGGGGGACAGGCAGGAGAAGTCCCGTGAGCCGGCTGGAGGGGACGCAAAGCCGTCCCCATCCCCGGGCGCCGAAGCCAAGCCAGAGCCACCGGTGCAGCCTTCAGGAGGCAAAGCAGAGCCAGCAAAGGTGCCTGCTCTGAAACCCACAGCCCTGGAGAGGCACAAGGTACCGGTGTGTGCACGGCAGGGGATGCTCTAAGTGTCCCCAGTGCAGCATGGTGTGAGCTCACCTGCATGGTTTGCAGTGGTTTTGGGATGTGTGGTGTGGGTGGGAGTCACTTCTGTGGGGCAGTCGTGTGTGCTGTGGCCACTCCATCATGCTGCCCCTTGTCTCCCCTCCATTTCATGTGGAGAAGAAGCTGCAGACCAGCGAGAAGCGGCCGACCCCTGTGAAAACTGCCCCAGCTGCCCCCCAGCAGGTGTGTAGGAGAGGGGACCCAGGTCCCTGGACGCTGCGGGTACACGCTGGTACCCAGTTGTGCCTTCACCCTGGGACCCGCCCCAAGCACTGATGGGCTGCAGGGCTGGGAAAGCCTTTGCAGTGGCCCTGCTGGTGCCCATGTGCCGGGGCTGTGAGGGCTGTGGGGCAGCTGGCCTGGAGCTAATGGTGCTCTGCCTCCAGGCTGCCCCTGACCCTGCTTCACCTGGCCCCGCGTCCCTGCTGAGCCCATCCGAGGAGGCGCAGCTCCGGCTGGAGAGGATCTTCACCACTTCTGTAATTCCAGAGGTGTTGGTGCTTGCGTGTCGCCTTCCCAGGGACAGGGAGGCGTGGGCAGTGTGTGGCTGCCCCGGACAGGCCGTGTGTTCTGTACATGGTGACTGTACCCTTGTGTCTGGCTGCCAACTCCGTGGTCCATCTCTGGGTGACACTGGCAGCAAGGAATAGATGACCAGGCCTGTTGGTGGGTTTGGGGATCATTGCCCAGACCAGCGTGCTGGGGATGGGGAGCTGCTGGCATCCCCGTGGGGGCCCAGGCACACTGTGGTGGCTGAGATGGATGATGTCCTGGTGGTGCTGTGTGAATCATGGCCATGCTGGGGCCCTGTGGCTTGTCAGGGTGCTGCTTCTGCTCTCTGCCTCTCACCCCGCTCTCTTCTTTCTCTCCTCCTTCCTTGCTGCCCTTAGCTGGACCCCGCCGCCTCCGCCTCGGCACCCAGCCAGGTACTGTACCCCCGTCCTCAGGAGCCCTCTGCCTCCACCAGCGACCCCCTGCCATCCTCTGTCTGCCGCTGGGCTGGCATCTGCGCCCGCGCCTCGTGCTGGAGCGTAAGGCTTTCCCCATCCCACCCTGCTCCGTGGGCTGCCACAGGGCCGGCGGGTGCCAGGGCAGCCAGGGCTGGGTGCCTCTCCCCTCCCCAGCGAGGCCGTGCTGGGAAGCCACATGTTCCAGGAGGGTGCCTTCAGTGGAGGTGACACAACTGGGGCGGGCAGGGGTGTGGAGCAGGGTGCGAAGGGGCAGAGTGCTGGCGTTGGCAGGATGCATGGCTCGTGCCGAAGCAGCTGTGGCACGTGGTGCTGGCAGAGCTCAGAGCAGGGTCAGTGCAGTGACCCCCAGCCCCAGGGCTTTGGCAGCACAGCTTCGTGGCCAGCGTCCTTCCCAGCTCCGTGTATGTCCAGCACTGCACTGGACTTGCCACCCCGCTGTCCACAGTGGTGGCCGTGGCACGAGGAGCACCTGCGGGGTTTGGCAGGGCGATGCTTTGCCCCCACTTGCCCCCTCCCGCCTCTTTCCGTGCTGTGTGTGGGGCAGGGCTGAGCCCTTCTCGCCTTCACCGCCGTCTCTCGGCCTCGCCAGGGTCCAGCGGACGATGCGCCGGCGGCTCCTCTCGGCCCCGTCCCTGCTGCAGCTCAGGTTTGGCTTTGGGGCTCGTCCTGCTCTCCTTGTGCCAGGGACATCCCCGCTGTGCCGGCCACGCCAGCCCGGCATTTCCCATGTCAGAGTCCTGTGCCATGTCCTGTGTGCCTCCATTATGTGCCTCAGCGTGTCCTGTGTCCCTACAGCATGTCCCTGCAGCACGTCCCAGTGTCCCCATAGCATGTTTGGTGTCCCTGCATCCTGACGCGTGGCTGGCGTGGGCGCCCGCTCTCAGGGCTGTGGTTTGGGAGCTCGGCCCCTCCAGGCTTGCCCGAGGTGGCCATAGTGAACGTGCCTGTGGGTCACTGTGTCCTCATGTCTGTCCCAAGCTGTGGCAGGGCCCTGGTGGTCTCTGCAGCCCTGAGCACACTGGGGTCCCCCCGGTGGGCAAACTGGGGACATGTGCTGGGAGGGCTTGTGAAGGTGGCCTGGCTGGCCAGCACATGGCCCTGTGGCCAGTCAGCCCTGCTCCCTCCAGCCCTAGGGATGTGGGGAGGGGGTGAGACAGGGCAGGTGACCACAACTCACAACCTCTCCCCATCTGCTGTCCTTCAGGCCAAGACGGAGGAGCAGATAGCAGCTGAGGAGGCCTGGTATGAGACCGAGAAGGTGTGGCTGGTGCACAGGGATGGCTTCTCCTTGGGTGAGCAGAGGCACTGCCGGGACACACACCCCATCCTTCCTGTGGCACAGCAAGTCCCCATGACCCCATTGTGGTGTCCCTGGGGGGAATGCCAGCACGGCCCCTCTGAGTGCCCTGTGCCCCTCACAGGCAGCCAGCTGCGGCCGGAGGCGGGCAGTCCGCTGCCCGAGGGCAAGGTGAAGGTGAAACTGGACCACGATGGAGCCGTCCTGGAGGTGGAGGAGGATGACGTGGAGAAGGTAGGGCTGCGGGGCGGGGGCCGGCGGGGCAGAGCCCCGTTCCCCGCCTGACCCGCCCCACCCCAACCTCGCTGCCAGGCAAACCCCCCTTCCTGCGACCGTGTGGAGGACCTCGCCAGCCTCCTCTACCTCAACGAGTCCAGCACGCTGCACACGCTGCGCCAGCGCTACGGCGGCAACCTCCTGCACACCTACGCCGGGCCCACCATGGTCATCATCAACCCGCTGAGCTCCCCCTCCATGTACTCCGAGAAGGTGACGCCGCTGCGGGGGGACACCGGAGGGGACAAGCAGCTGGCACCGCGCAGAGGGGGCGGTGGGGGTGGCAGGGTGCTGACCATCACCCGCTTCCCCTCCCTGTCCCCGCCAGGTCATGCACATGTTCAAGGGGTGCCGCAGGGAGGACACGTCCCCGCACGTCTACGCGGTGGCGCAGGCCGCGTACCGCAGCATGCTGATGAGCCGCCAGGACCAGGCCATCGTCCTGCTGGGCGCCAGCGGCAGCGGCAAAACCACCAACTGCCAGCACCTGGTCCAGTACCTCGCCACCATCGCCGGCAGCACCGGCAAGGTCTTCTCCGGTGAGTCCCCGGCGGGGCGCGGAGCCCCCTTGTCCTGCCTGCACGCGCCCCTCGCTTTGCGGTCACAGCCCCACGCACGCGGCAGCGGCCGGACACGCGCCAAAGGGGCCGTCACTGTGTCACGCCGGCGCCTTTGCCGCATTCCTGGGGGCTGCTGCGGCGCAAGGGAGCAGCGGCACCTGCCCGGCCAGCTCTGGCCCCCTGCCCACCGCACAGCCCCTGCACCGCCCCACTTCTCTTCCCGCAGTGGAGAAGTGGCAGGCTCTCTACACCATCCTGGAGGCTTTTGGCAATAGCGGCACCGGCATGAACGGCAACGCCACCCGCTTCTCCCAGATCATCTCTCTGGACTTCGACCAGGCTGGGCAGGTGGCGTCTGCCTCTGTACAGGTGAGGGGGCCGGGGTGGCCCCCCTGGCATGACAGCTGGTCCATCCTTGCCAGCATGGCTCCACTCGGTGTGGGAGCCAGTGTATCCTCACTGGAGTGTTGCCCAGAGAAGCTGTAACTGCCCTATCCCTGGAAGTGTTCAAGGCCAGGTTGGACAGGGTTTGGAGCAGCCTGGTCGGGGGGGAAGTGTCTGTGCCCATGGCAGGGGTTTGGAACTTGTTGATCTTTAAGGTCCCTTCCAATCCAAACCATTCCATGATTCTCCCGGTGTTTTCTACACTGCAAGCTCTGCCGCAGACCCCCAGCCATGCTCGCAGTGCTCAGCAGCCTGGATCCTGCTCTCGTCCTTGTTCACACCCAGATCAGATGGGCTCCCTGTCCTTGCTGAGTTAGTCCCAAAATCAGGGGATGTGTCTTCCAGACACCTCCCTGCTGTGATTACAGCAGAGCCCTTAAAATCCAGGAGAGCCACTCCGTGCTCCTGTAGTAGCATTCACTGAGGAGAGATGCTCATGGGCTGCTTGTGTGATGTTTGCGTTCACATGGTGCCCTGCAGTGGGAGGGAGACCCTCACAACTCCGTGGGGACCCTGGGCAGGCAGCAAGGACGAGGCTGGGGCGGGCTGGGTGGTGTGCTGGAGAGCGGGGCACTTGGGGAGAGTTCCCAACTCTCCCACCTCCGCCAGACACTGCTGCTGGAGAAGCTGCGCGTGGCCCGGCGCCCGGCCAACGAGGCCACCTTCAATGTCTTCTACTACCTGCTGGCCTGCTCTGACAGCACCCTGCGGTGAGCTGGGGGGGAGGCTACGGCCCCCATCGTGGGGGGGGGGGCCCCGGCCCCCTGGGGGGGGGGGGGGGGTCTCTGGGACCTCCCCCATGGGGCCAATCGTGATGTTTATCCCTGCAGGACTGAGCTTCACTTCAACCACCTGGCAGAGAACAATGTCTTCGGCATCGTGCCCCCCTCCAAGGTTGTTGCCGTGGGGGGCTGTGGGGGAAGATGGGGGTCTCTGGCCCATTTGAGTGCAGGAGGAGGCAGAGCTGGGCTCCCAAACCGATGACTCCTGTTGTTTTCCACAGCCAGAGGAAAAGCAGAAGGCGACCCAGCAGTTCAGCAAGCTCCTGGCAGCCATGAAGGTGATGGGCATCTCAGGAGATGAGCAGAAAGCCTTCTGGCTCATTCTGGGAGCCATTTATCACCTGGGAGCTGCCGGGGCAACCAAAGGTAATGAGCTGGGAGCCATTAATGAGGGGAGATTTGGGACTGATGGATGTGAGGGGTTCCAGAGCCGTCATTGGCACCTTGCAAACAGTGTCCTGCAGTGCAGCCAAGCCCTGGGGGAGAGGGTGGGGGGCTGTGTCAGCTAAGGGACAGTGCCCTGCCACCCTGAGTGCTCTGGGGCACCCAGTTTTGTCCCCATGGTCGGGGTGGTCTCATTAACTGGTGGGAATTGAACATGCCCAGACCCTGGGCTGGCCCCTGCCAACTTGGGGGAGTGGGTGCCTGGGTGGGGCCTGAGGGAGTCGGTGGGGGGGTGTCCCCCATTCCCAGTGTAACACCTTTCCCTCCATCCTCCTCGCAGAGCCACTGGCAGATGGAGCTGGTAATGGGAGTGGGGAGGGCTCTGCTCTGAGGGGTGCCACGCGGTGCTGGTTTGGGGGCTGAAATGGGGGCTTGGGATGCTGCTGGTGTGCTGGGACCAATCCTGACCCTGGCTGGGTCCTGGCAGCCCCAAATTTGCCTGCTGCTCATGAGGACTCCCAACCCAGTCCTGTCAGCACCATTGGTGGTGTGGGGCAGGGCTGCCCTGGCACACAGAACTCACCATGGGTGTGAGTCTCCCACAGCACCAGCTTTGCTCCCTGTCCCTGGGGATGGCAGATTTGGCTTTGGGGGCTGCTCTTCTCCCACTGTGGCTTTCTCTTTCTGCCTGTTGTGCTGGAAGCCCCTGTAGTGCTGCACGCTGGCTGGAGAGCTGGGCATGGCACTCCCAAAATGGGCACCTGGAGCTGGTGGCTGCACCCAGGGAATTTGCAGCCCTGGGGGAAAAGATGAGCCGGGGATGAGAAGTGAGAGACTGGAGGGGTCTGGATGCACGTTGGGGTGCAGGGCTGGCCTGTGGGGCGCTCTTGGGGTGCAGTGCTGGCCCATGGGGTGCTCTCAGGGCACTAGAGGGCAGCAGGATGCTGCAGCCACCGCAGCGGGATGCTCAGGCAGCTTCGGCGCCTCTCCATGGGAGCCTGTTATGGGGGGGAACCCCAGATCCTGCTGGGGGGGGAGCATTCCTGCATCCTGCTCGGGGCGAGCATCCCACCCCCAGGTCTGTGCTGCTGCTGCTGAAGCCTCCCCTGCGCCTCGCGGACACTGGGGGTGCTCAGAGCCAGCTGAGTAGCACCAGCCCCACAATTTCCTTGGCCCCGGGCTGGATCCAAAAGTGGCTCCCCATGCGCCGGGGCAGAGCCGAGCTGCTCCCCAACAGCGCCCATGGTGCGGGGGGCTCACAGGGGAGGGACCCCCCCATGCCAGGTCAGAGTTTGTCGCTGCAGCGATGCCTGGGGAGGGGGCAGGCATGGCGTGTGCGGTGGCGTGGTGGCAGGAGGGCGTCCCCCCCGTGCCGTCGCGTGCCGATGTTTCTAACCCCTGTCTCTGTTCGCATGGTGCATGCTGCCCTTTGCAATGCAGACGCCGACGAAGGTAAAGTCCCGTTCTCCCCGCGTGTCTCTGGCTTCCCCCTCCCCTCCCCCGCCCCGTGCCACCGTCATCCCTCCTCCGTGTCCCTGTGTGTCACCATTAACCTGCTCCCGCCGCCCCCAGCGTCCGTGTCTCTGTGTCTGTCCGTCTGTCCGGCTGCTTTGCGGCTGTGTCACCAAGCAGGGACGTGTCCCCGTGTGGGGTGGCTCAGAGCTCCAGAGGTCCCTGGGTAGTGGTGGCGAGGGGTCCGTGTTCCACACCCCTGTGGCTCCAGGCTCAGCCCTGCAGCAGCACGAAGCCATTCACCCCTGTCTCCTCTAGACCCCAAACATCTCTGTCTCCTCAAACCCCAGAACATGTGCTCCCGCTGTGCCCATCATCCCCAGCCTTACTCTGCGGGTCCCTAAGATCATCTCAGGCCTGTTTGGAAACGCTCCCGATTTTTGGGGGTGCCCTGCCTGGCTCTGAGCCCCTTTCTCCACCCTTCAGCTGGGAGGAAGCAGTTTGCACGGCACGAGTGGGCTCAGAAAGCTGCGTACCTGCTGGGCTGCAGCCTGGAGGAGCTCTCCTCTGCCATCTTCAAGCACCAGCCCAAGGGCACCCTGCAGCGCTCCACCTCCTTCCGGCAGGGCCCCGATGAGTCTCCCCTGGGAGACGGTGGCACAGGTAGGGTGAGGAATGGGGGGGACAGCAGATGGCCCCGGGGGATGCCAGGCTGGGGACACTCAGGTTTGCTTTGGCCAGGTCCCAAGCTGACGGCGCTGGAGTGCCTGGAGGGCATGGCAGCCGGCTTGT
The DNA here is from genome assembly GCA_013397775.1 of Eulacestoma nigropectus. NCBI lineage: Eukaryota > Metazoa > Chordata > Aves > Passeriformes > Eulacestoma > Eulacestoma nigropectus. The sequence goes on from VZTE01002110.1 coordinate 154,927, forward strand.
ACTCCGAGCTCTTCACGCTCCTCATCTCCCTCCTCAACAGGTGCGTGCTGGGGGGGCCGGCAGGAGAGCTGGGGGTGCCTGGCAGCACCCACTGACCCCGCTGTGTCCCTCTGTGCTCCCCCCAGGGCGCTGAAGTCGAGCCAGCACTCGGTGTGCTCCGTGACGGTGGTGGACACCCCCGGGGCGCAGAACCCTGAGCTGGCGGGGCAGAGCCGGGGGGCCACCTTCGAGGAGCTCTGCCACAACTACGCCCAGGAGCGCCTGCAGCAGCTGTTCCACCAGCGCACCTTTGCCCGCGAGCTGGAGCGATACAAGGAGGTACCAGGGACACCCAGGGCTGCCATCACCTCCTCCGCTCCTGCCCTCTCACACCCACGTGAACATCTCCTGCGTGTCCCCCCTGATTTCTTACCCAGTGGTCACTCTGGAGCAGTCCAACCAAAGCAGCTCTGACATGATGCTTGGTGCTCAGGGCTTTCCCCAGGGCTCCTGTGCTGGCTGTGGAGCACGGCACAGGCGGGCTGGGCTGGGAGGTGGTGGAGTGGCTGTGGGTGATGGTGATGGTGGTCACTGCTTCTTCTCCATCTCAGCACTGACAGCCCGCGGGGACCCTCCCATGTGTCCTGGTCCCCCCTTAGCACTCGGCATCGCCCTAAACCCCATCGAGACCAACACCCTGATGGGCTCTCACTCCCTATCGCTGCTGCTCTGCGGTGTGGGCGCTCACCTGCCTCTGTTCCTCCTCACCAGGAGAACATAGAGCTCGCCCTGGCTGATGCTGAGCCCAGCTCCTCTGGCTCCATAGCTGCTGTAGACCAGTCCTCACACCAGGCACTGGTAAGCACCTTCCACTCTTCCTCCCGGCCACGTCACGGCAGCAGATGGGCGGCTTTTTGGCACTTTGGTGGTAGAGGGGAAGGAAAGGGGCTGTCCTGAATGCTTGGCCATGAAAGCATGGGTGTGAGTGTGTGTGCAGCCCACATACCTGGTGCTTCCCCCAGCATGGTTTTCCCCTCCTGTCCTGAGAGCTGCCTGTGCTGTGGGCAGGGGGCCTGGAGACTGTGTGTGATCTCTGGGGTGCTCTAGTCCTGGAAGTGCTCTGACCCCAGGATGCTCTGGTCCCCAAGGTACTCAGGTCCCCAGTGTCCATGGGTCCCCAAGGATTCTCCAGTCCCTGGGGCAGTCCAGTCCCTGCTGGAAGAGGCTGCAGAGACCGGGGGTGCTGCTGGCACCATCCCTGTGCTGGGTTTCAGCCCAGCATTGCATTTCCCACCTCAGTGAGATGCGCTGCCAGAGTGTCCCACAGGGACCCTTTCCCTGCTGGGTCTCCACTAATCAGGAGCCCTCTCACACGGTGTGAAGTTGGATGCTCCCTGGCTGGCCTGGGTGCCTGTGTCACCCCATGTCCCTGCCCTGGGGGACACCGGTGTGCCAGACCAGCTGCCAGCGTGGTGACCCTGCAGGTCCGGTCTCTGGCCCGCACGGACGAGGCGCGGGGGTTGCTGTGGCTTCTGGAGGAGGAGGCGCTGCAGCCGGGCGGCAACGAGGACACCTTGCTGGAGCGGCTCTTCTCCTACTACGGCCCCCAGGAAGGGGGCAAAAAAGGTGTGGAGGGGGGGCCTGGGGCCATGGGGATGTGTCCACTAGACCAGAAGCAACCTCTCTAGTGGAAGGTGTCCCTGCTCGTGGCAGAGGGTTGGAATGAGATGATGTTTAGGGTGCCTTCCAACCCAAGCCATTCTGGGATTCTGTGACACGCCCCAGTGAAGCACTGGTCCCCGGGGCTGTGCCCACTGGTGCTGTTTCCCCACAGGGCACAACCCGCTGCTCCCCAGTGACAAGCCCCGACACTTCCTCCTGGGCCACAGCTCAGGGACCAACTGGGTGGAGTACGATGCTACAGGATGGCTCAACTACGTCAAGCACAACCCGGCCTCCCAAAACGCCTCTGTCCTGCTGCAGGAGTCCCAGAAGTGAGCAGGGTCCTGGGGTGGGAGCGTGGCAGGGGGGAGAGGTGACGGTGGGGGGTGACATGGCCTCCGTGCCCTGCAGGAAGGTGATCAGCAGCCTGTTTGCCGGGCGCGGCGGGTCGGCGCTGGTGCTGTCGGGCTCGGTGGCGGGGCTGGAGGGGGGCTCCCAGCTGGCCCTGCGCCGGGCCACCAGCATGCGCAAGACCTTCACCACCGGCGTGGCCGCGGTCAAGAAGAAATCCCTCTGCATCCAGATCAAGCTGCAAGTGGTGAGTGAGGGGGTGTCAAGGGGGGGTCCCCCCATCTGGCTGGGGCACCGCCGCACGCACGTCACCGCTCACCCTGCTCTGCCGCGCCCGCAGGACGCCCTCATCGACAGCATCAAGAAGTCCAAGCTCCACTTCGTGCACTGCTTCCTGCCCAAGGCGGGGGGCGGCGGGGACCCCCAGGCCGTGCCGTGCCGGCGGGTGAGCGGCAGCGAGCTGGAGCTGCCGGCGGAGCACTGCGAGGCCGGGCTGATGCAGCTGGACGTGCCCCTCCTGCGCGCCCAGCTCCGCGGCTCCCGCCTGCTCGACGCCCTCCGCATGTACCGCCAAGGTGAGCCCTGGCACCAGGGGTGGACAGCACGGAGGTCCCGGCTGCGTCTCCTCGCTGGAGAGCCAAAGACCCCCAGGAATCCCTTCAGCACGTGCCCTTGCTCTGAACTCTGGAGCCTCTCCCCAGGGCGGTCCTGTCCCTGTTCCCCCTCCCCTGCGGGGCTGTAATCTGCACTGGGGACAGGCATGGCCTTAATTGGGTGTCTCCCCTGGTGCCGCTGGTTCCTGGCAGCAATCCCATTGGCATCCAGCCCCTGTCCCACTGGAACAAGGGCCTCTGGGTTGTGCTCAGCAAAGCATTTATCGATACATTGGCTGGCCAGCCACCCGGCCGAGGGTTTATTGCTTGGAGGCCGGACCCTTCCTGCCGTGATTGGAAATCGATGCCACCTGCACACCTCCTGGATCGATGGCCGTGGCCAGCCGGCCATGCCGGGGTCAATGTCCCCATCAATACCTCATCGTTAATTAAGATATGGAGGCTCAGTGCTGGATGCAGGAGTTGGCTGTGGCTCAGAGTGGAGCCAGAGCAGGACTTGCACAGGCAACACGTGTCCCTGCTCTCCCCCCGAGGAGGGATCTGGCCAATTTCTCCTCAGATCCCAGCCAAAATTGCTGGAGGACGCAGCCAAGGAAAACCTCCCGGGGAGGCTCAGGGCATTCCAGCTATGCCTGACCCCATGGGGAGCTTGTGTCACATGGGGTGACCCCATCAGCTCTCCCAAAACATGAGCCCCAGCATGTCAGGGCACGTGGGGCTGTCCCTGGCCATTCCCTGGGTGTCCTGGCTGCCCACACAGCCCCACTCTCCCTTGCTTCCCCAGGTTACCCCGACCACATGGTGTTTGCGGAGTTCAGGCGGCGCTTTGATGTCCTGGCGCCACACCTGACCAAAAAGCATGGGCGCAACTACATCGTGGTGGATGAGAAGCGGGTATGTGCCCCGTGTCAGAGTCACTGCTGTGGTCCAGGGTCCCCTGCATCTCAGAATGCCTGGCCCTGACACCTTTCCCTCCCTGCAGGCAGTGGAGGAGCTCCTGGAGTCACTGGACCTGGAGAAGAGCAGCTACCACATGGGCTTGAGCCGGGTACGGTGCCCGACACCACCGGGTGCGGGTGTGGGCAGGGCTGTGCGTCACGGCACGGGGAGGACAGCGAAAGGGCAGCACTGTTTGCTCCCACCCACGGCATTCCTCGTGCCTGGGGAATAAAACCCCACGGTGGGACAGGACCGGTGGCTGTGGAGGGGAGAGACACGTCCCCACCGGCGGGAGGGTGGCACGGTGTGGCCAGAGGGATGCCGGCACCCATCACCGTCCTGCTCCCCTCCCGCAGGTGTTTTTCCGGGCTGGATCACTGGCCAGGCTGGAGGAGCAGCGGGACACGCAGACCAGCAGGAACATCACCCTTTTCCAGGCGGCGTGCAGGGGCTTCCTGGCACGGCAGCACTTCAAGAAGAGAAAGGTTCGTCCCAGCGACTCTCCCCTCCCCGCTCTGCTGCACAATTTCGCCTAAAATGGGCAGCGCAGCCTTTCTGCGCCTCCTGGGCCAGCACCTCCTCCTCCCGCCTCCCCCGGAGCCGTGGGGGGCCAGGGGGAACCGGGGGGCCAGGGGGAACCGGCAGGGAGGCTGCCGGGCATCGCCGCGGAAGGATGAAGCCACACTTCAGCTCCTACTTTTATCATTAGAGAAGGTGTAAAATAGGCGTCTCGCAGTGCCTCGCCTTCCCGGGATTAGCATTTACAGGGGCTGGAGAGGATCAAACAGCAGACTTGCTGGTGCAATTAGCCCAAATGCTAACGAAGGGAAGCATGCCAGGGTGCTGGCAGGGGTGCTGAGCACCCACACGCCCCGCTTCGCCCTGCTGGCGGCCCCGTCCTGACCCCATACCCCGTGCTGACCCCGTGCCCTGCACAGATCCAGGATTTGGCCATTCGGTGCGTGCAGAAGAACATCAAGAAGAACAAAGGGGTGAAGGATTGGCCCTGGTGGAAGCTCTTCACCACGGTGCGGCCCCTCATCCAGGTGCAGCTCACCGAGGACCAGATCCGCGGCAAAGACGTGGGTATCCGTGCCGGGGGATGCTGGATGGAGCAGGGAGGGCTTGGGGGAGCGTTGGTCGTGGGCAGGGCCCCACAGTGGGGTGGGATGCAGGACCCCATGGTGGGGCCAGATGCAGGAGCCTGCAGTGCGGTGGGAAGCAGAACCCAGGGAAGGGTGAGATGCAGGATCCTGTGGTGGATTGGATACAGGATCCCACAGCAGGTTGGGATGCAGGGGCGCGTGATGGGGTGAGATGCAGGACCACGTCTGCCCATGCCCCGCCAGCGCCAGGCTCGAATTGCTCCCTAATTTGCGAATCAGCATGTCATTAGCATCCCGAGAGCCGGCTGTTGCTTGAGCCCAATTACAAGCGTGGAGAATGGAAATGAAACCGTGTGCCGAGAGGCAAATGCGGGGGCTCCGCTCGCACTGGCAACCAGACACTGGTGCACCCGCCGAGCACGGAGCCGCTGCCTGGCTCAGCTTTCACCCCGACCCGCTGGGACAGGCACCTGGGTGGGGGCACCTGGGTGGGGGCACCTGGGCCCCCTGCTGCCTCCCCAGCCTGTGCTGGGGCCAGAAGAAGAGAGAGGAAGATGCTGGCAGCCAGGCATGCTTCCACAGCACTGGCTGGTGGTCCCTGGGCATCCTGGTGGGCCCCCTCCCTCCCCACCTGGGCTGGGTGCACCCAAACGCTTCAGCAAGCTGCTGATGGGTGGATTTGCTCCCACCCCCTCTCCGAAGGGATGTGGGTACCCCTCTGCAGCTTTTCTGGGACTGCTTGGCGTTTCGACACCATTTATGGGGTTGGAGTCGGCACGACGGCGGAGCGGGTTGGGGAAAGTCCCTGCCCAGCCCTTGGCAGGGGAGAGCAGCCCCGGGGAGCCCCCACCCTGCCCATCCTGCGCTGGGGGGGTGCTGGGGAGGGGCAGAGAGCTGCCAGCCTCCTACCCGCCAGCCTCTTCCCTGCGCCTGCCCCCTCCCTCACCGCCTGCTCTGTTGCAGGAAGAGATCCAGCAGCTGAAGAGCAAACTCGAGAAGGTGGAGAAGGAGCGTAACGAGCTGCGGCTCAACAGCGACCGCCTGGAGAGCAGGGTAGGTCCTTGCCGGTGCCGGGATGGGGTACGGTGCCGTGCCAGCCTGCCCCAGCCCATGGCCCCGTTCCCCCTGCCGCCCCCAGATCACAGAGCTGACGTCGGAGCTGACGGACGAGCGGAACACCGGCGAGTCGGCCTCCCAGCTGCTGGACGCCGAGACGGCCGAGAGGCTGCGGGCTGAGAAGGAGATGAAGGACCTGCAGGTAAGTGTGCCCCTTCCCAGCCTCGCAGTGTCTCCCATCCCCCCCAGGTGCTCACCACGGCCATGTCCTCTCCCAGGCCAAGTACGATGCCCTGAAGAAGCAGATGGAGTCGATGGAGATGGAGGTGATGGAGGCTCGGCTCATCCGGGCGGCCGAGCTCAACGGGGAGCTCGACGATGATGATTCGGGTACTGTCCTGCCTCCAGTGCGGGCTGCTGGCACACCCTGCAGTGTCCCCTTCTCCCCCTGCCACCCCCACAGCCCCTTGGTGACCGCGTTCCCCCACACAGGTGGCGAATGGCGGCTGAAATACGAGCGGGCGGTGCGGGAGATCGACTTCACCAAGAAAAGGCTGCAGCAGGAGCTGGAGGACAAGCTGGAGGTGGAGCAGCAGGGCAAGAGGCAGCTGGAGCGCAAGGTGAGTGGGGCTCAGCCCTGGGGACTCCCTGGTCCCCTCAGCATGGCTAGGACAGCAGGGACACGGTGGCATCCCAGAGCCCTCAGTGCCCTGCCCGCCTCTGCCCGCAGCTGGCGGACCTGCAGGCGGACAGCGAGGAGAGCCAGCGGGCGCTGCAGCAGCTGAAGAAGAAGTGCCAGCGCCTGGCTGCCGAGCTGCAGGACACCAAGCTGCACCTCGAGGGACAGCAGGGACGCAACCACGACCTGGAGAAGAAGCAGCGGAGGTGGGGACCGTGCGCTGGCAGCGGGGGGGACACGGGGAACACGCCTCTGGCGAAGTGGCATTACCATTTTAGCAGGGATTTGGGCACCTCACCAGCTCCTACTTGGCTGAGGTGTCTCCAGCAGGATGGGGCTGCCCAAGTTGGATGTGTTTGTTGTGGGGGGGAGCCCCATGCCCTTTTGGGGGGCCCAGAGCTGAGTGATTCCCCCCCATGTGGGGTCATGCCCCATGGTGGAGGCTGCCAGGGCCCTGCTTCTCCGCTCGGCACGCGCTGCCATCCCGTCCCCTCTCCCAGCCCCAAAGTTTCCTAGCGTTATTAAGCAGCAGGGATGCTTTCATCTCATTATGGTAATGATCGCACACACAAATACAGCGAGAGAATCCAATCTAATTAATTTCAATTTCCGCGGATTGGAGTCTGTGCTAATGCAGCTGTTTATTACTCAGCGCGAGGAAAAATGGGGATTAGCTGCCGAGGTGTTTAACACAGGTCACAAACTCAAGCACAGGGTTGTTTTCCAAGCCCCAAAGGCAGTGATTTCAGAGCAAACCCGGCTGATCCCATCCCAGGGGCACTGGGAGAGACTGCCACGGCACTGCCTGGCTACAGGCTGTGCTGAGCACTCCGCCACCAGGGGCTTGTGTCCCCTCCAGGAGGTTGCGTGTCCCCTTTGGGGATGGGACCAGTGCCATGCCATGTGGAACCCCGGCACTGGGATGCAGCTTTGGGAGCCGAGCTGCTGCAAGAACCCATCTCTCCTAGAGACCCCTCCATATCCTGCTTGGAGAATTTGGTGTCCCCAGCTGCCTTGGAGTAGCCAAGTCCCTGCTATTGGCAGCCACAGTCCCACGGGCACGTGCTGGCCCTGGAGAACAGCTGAGGTGCTGCTGGGGTCGGTGCTGCAGGTGCTGCACTCCTCATTAGCACGGAGCGAAGGCGTCGGGAGGAGTGTCTGAGTGACTCGGTGCCACGGTGCTGGCAATTAAAGGCTCATCAACAGTGTGTTTCAAACAAGCACTCGGCGGCACACCGCCCTTCCCAGTGCCTGCTGCCGAGGGAAGGGGATGCTCGGTGCAGTGCCCCTGGCACAGGGCTGAGGGTCAGTCCCCGGGGTGCTGAGTGCTCACCCCACTCTCCCCGTGCAGGTTTGACAGCGAGCTCTCGCAGGCGCACGAGGAGGCGCAGCGGGAACGGCTGCAGCGGGAGAAGCTGAGCCGAGAGAAGGATGTGCTGGTGGCCGAGGTCTTCGGCCTCAAGCAGCTGCTGGAGGTGAGTGGCCCCCGGCCCCCTCCCCAGCCTCCCAACCACGGGGTGCCCCAGGCTGACGGTGACGCTGTCTCTCGCAGGACAAGGACTCGGACATCGCAGGGCTGACGCAGAAGGCGGAGGCGCTGGAGGCAGAGCTGCAGGACATCTCCTCCCAGGAGTCAAAGGACGAAGCCTCCCTGGCCAAGGTGAAGAAACAGCTGAGGGACCTGGAGGCGAAGGTCAAAGACCAGGAGGAGGAACTGGATGAGCAGGCTGGGACCATCCAGATGCTGGAGCAGGTACAGCGGGGAGGAGCGAGGTTTCTGGGTGGGGTGGTTTCATGCAGGGCTGTTATTACCTGGGCCGGGCTTGCCTGGGAAGAGGAGGCGGTCGCCCTGAGCCCGGCATCAGGCCAGGCATCGGCGCGGCCGACACGGCTCCCGGCCCTCCGTGCCATGGCCCAGCAGGTCACCATGGGGCGGGCAGCCCAGCTGGCCTCAGACCGGGGGGTTTTCAGGGTGAGTGGTGCCTGGAGAGTGGCGTGGAGGGGTCCCCATGTCCCTTTCGCTCTGACCACATCCCCACCATTTGCAGGCCAAGCTGCGGCTGGAGATGGAGATGGAGCGGCTGCGGCAGACCCATGCCAAGGAGGTGGAGAGCCGTGATGAGGAGGTGGAGGAGATCCGGCAGTCATGCCAGAAGAAGGTAGGGCTTGGCTGCGGCCCCTCTGCCCAGGAGGGCATGGGGATGCATCCCAGGCCGGGTGCTGGGAGCTGCCAGCCGGGCACCGTCACGCAGCACCCGGCTCCCACGCAGCCGACCACAGCCCGGCTCCACCGGCCCGGCGGGTCCGACCAGTCCTTCTGCTGCCCCGGCCAGCTCACGCTGGGCTTTGTGCCTCTGGTTGCGCAAACACCCGGCCGGTGGGGTCACCCGGTGTCCCCGGTGTGTGGGGACACGTGAGGAGGGGGGTCATGACCCCTCCCCGCCACCCTGACCGGCTGCCCCCTGGCTGTCCCCCAGCTGAAGCAGATGGAGGTGCAGCTGGAGGAGGAGTACGAGGACAAGCAGAAGGTGCTGAGAGAGAAGCGGGAGCTGGAGAGCAAGTTATCTGCTGTCAGCGAGCAGGTGGGGTGAAGGGCAGCTGGGCACCTGCCTTGCTTTGGGGACCCCGAGGTGGCCGTGGTGGGGTGGGCACCCCTCAGGCATGGAACCGTGGTGAAGTTTCCCCTGCCACAGGCCAACCAGCGGGACTTCGAGACGGAAAAGCGCCTGCGCCGGGACCTGAAGAGAACGAAGGCGCTGCTGGCTGATGCTCAGATCATGCTGGACCACCTGAAAAACAACGCACCCAGCAAGAGGGAGATCACCCAGCTCAAGAACCAGGTGTGCATCCAGACCCTCCCCAAAGTGCAGGCTTTGAGGGACAGGGGGTGTCCCTGTTCCCTGGCCAGGCACTGAGCTAAATCCCTGCAGCTGGAAGAGTCGGAGTTCACCTGCGCGGCCGCCGTCAAGGCCCGCAAATCCATGGAGGTGGAGATTGAGGACCTCCACCTGCAGATTGATGACCTTGCCAAGGCCAAGGCAGCGGTGAGTGGGTTTGGGGTGCGATGAACCCCGGTGGGGCCATGCCCCATTTGCACCCAGGGTGGCCCCACGCTGTTTGGAGTGGGTTTGGGGGGGCGGGTGCTCCATTCCCGGGATGCAGAGGGAGACACGTGTGTCTCCCTGCAGCTGGAGGAGCAGCTGAGCCGGCTGCAGCGGGAAAAGAACGAGGTGCAGAGCCGGCTGGAGGAGGACCAGGAGGACATGAATGAGCTGATGAAGAAGCACAAGGCAGCTGTGGCCCAGGTGAAGGGGGAGCAGCAGCTGCACCCACCCCACCCCCTCAAGATGTCCCTCTTGGAGCCAGCGCAGTGGGATCCCCACTGATGGCCCTGGTATGTCCCGCAGGCATCCCGGGACCTGGCGCAGATGAATGACCTCCAGGCACAGCTGGAGGAGGTCAGCAAAGAGAAGCAAGAGCTGCAGGAGAAGGTGAGGATGCACCCCAAGTGAAGCCAGGGCAATGGGGGCCACCAGAGACCCGCTGCCCACACCATGCAGGGCCCCCTGCACCATTGGGGTGCAGAGCAGTCCTGTGGGAAGCTCTCCATCAGGATGGGAGCAGCATGGCCAGCGTCTCTCCTCCAGGACAGCGTGGCGGGGGGGCAGGGTGATTGTGGTCAAGGCTGAGGCTGTGCCCTCTCCCGCAGCTGCAAGGTCTGCAGAGCCAGCTGGAGTTCCTGGAGCAGTCCATGGTGGACAAGTCGCTGGTGAGCCGGCAGGAGGCCAAGATCCGCGAGCTGGAGACCAGGCTGGAGTTCGAGAGGACGCAAGTCAAGCGCCTGGAGGTAGTCACGGGGCTCTCCCCCTGCTCCAGCTGGGACAGGGGTGCAACAGGACCATAATGAAGCTGCCTGAGGGTCCGCTGAGTGCCTCCCCTCCCCAGGACCCCCCACGCTGCAGCCCTCTCCCTCTGGCAGCCCATCCGTGTCTCCACAGGGAAGGCTCCCTGCAAGCACTGATAACAGTAATCCACCGCCCAGCCCGGCAAAGTGCTGCTCTTTCCCTGCATCGACTTAGGGAAATTATAGACTCCCCAGTCCCGCGAACGCAGCCTGTTTTATATTCTGCCTCCGCAGCTCTGCCGGGGAGCGCGGCAGCTTAGCTCTCCTCTTCATATTTTCCAAGCTATTATTTCCTTCCCCACTCTCTCTGCCGGGGCCATAAATATGCAGCGGCTGGCTCAGTGGCTGGGGGAGAAAGGGAGCTATTTTTTCCCTGCGTTACATGTTTTAATTACTTCACACACAGTTAAATCTATTTTTCCAATTCAACAAAGCCCTTGCTGTTGTTCTGCCCCTTCCCTGGCCCTGGGAGGGGGTGGTTTCTCCTCCATCTCCTCGTGTAAATTCATGGGAGTGGGATCCGTCTTTGCATCGTCCCCTGGTGGGTGTCGGGGTGAGGGTGGGCCTGCAGGATGAGAGGTCCGTGGGGGGATTTGGGGTGACCCCGCTGCTCCGCAGAGCCTGGCCACGCGGCTGAAGGAGAACATGGAGAAGCTGACGGAGGAGCGGGATCAGCGCGCGGCCGCCGAGAACCGGGAGAAGGAGCAGAACAAGCGGCTGCAGCGGCAGCTCCGTGATGTCAAGGAGGAGATGGGCGAGCTGGCCAAGAAGGAGGCAGAAGCCAGCCGCAAGAAGCACGAGCTGGTGAGGCACCCGTGACAGGGCCAGGCAGGGCACAAGGGGATGTTCCCTGAGGAACCCCGCTCATCCCGCTCCCTCCCCGCAGGAGATGGACCTGGAGAGCCTGGAAGCCGCCAACCAGAGCCTGCAGTCAGACCTGAAGCTGGCCTTCAAGCGCATCGGGGACCTGCAGGCGGCCATCGAGGATGAGATGGACAGCGACAGCAATGAGGACCTCATCAACAGGTGAGAGCACCTGGGCCCGGCTCCCGCGCGTCCCTGTGGGTCACCGCTTCCCCTCGCCACTTTGGAAATGCCACAGGGATCCCTCGGCTCTGCCTGGCCCTGGCAGGATGCTGTCTGTGCATCCATCCATGCACGGTGCACTCGTGCATCTGTCCATGCACCCGTGTCTGTCCATCCATGCATCGGGCACCTGTGCACACAGGCATCAGTCCGTGCGCCTGTGCGTCCGTCCCTCCGTCCACCCGCAGCCCCCATGAGCTTCAACCACTTGTGGAGGTGCCTGAAATGCATCCAGGTTCCTGCCAGCTGGCTGGAAACAGCCCAGGGAGCCCCAGGAGCCAGGGCAGCACAAGCTGGCAGGAGGTTTGGGATGCTGGGATCCAGCCCAGCCCAGGATAGAATTATAGAATCATACAGTTGTTTAGGTTGGGAAAGACCTCTGAGATCGACTCCAGCCATTAACTCAGCACTGCCATGTTAGCACTAAATCATGTCCCCAAGTGCCACATTTTTTTAATGTTTCCAGGAAATTACTCCACCACTTCCTTGGAAAGCCTGTTCAGATGCTTGACCACCCTTTTGGTGAAGAAATTTTCCCTAATATCCAAGTCACAACTTGAGGCCACATCCTCTTGTCTTATTGCTTGTTCCATGGGAGCAGAGCCTGACCCCCTTGGCTACAACCTCCTATCAGGAAGTTGTAGAGAGTGAGAAAGTCCCCCTTGAGCCTCCTTTTCTCCAGGCTGAGCCTTCCCAGCTCCCTCAGTTGGTCCTCATCAGACTTGTGCTCCAGACCCTTCCCCAGCTCTGTTGCCTTTCTTTGGATATGCTCCAGCACCTAACCTGGGATGCTGGGATCCAGCTGGGTGCAGCCCCACTCCAGGGGCACAGAGCAGCCTCACTTCCCTCCCCTGTCCCTTCCCCACCATTTAATTTGCCCAAATCTATTCCCCCCCCATTTGGTGGTTTTTTTTTTGTTTTTTTTTTTTTTTTTAATTTTCCTTTCATTTGATTTCTTTTCTGTTGTGTTTCTCCCCCCCCT
>VZTE01002110.1:180340-193961 GCA_013397775.1 Eulacestoma nigropectus
GCAGGCACGGCGGTACCCGCGGCCGCGGTCACCGAGCCCTTCGAGCCACCCGCGGGCTGGCTGTGCCGTGAGCCGCTCCCCCCGTGCGGTCCTCACTGCCGACTGGGGGGCACTGGGGGCATTTGGTTGTTTCCCCCTCTCCTCCCGCTTGAGGTGACCCCTCCAGCTCCGCGGGGGACACGGGGGACGCAGGGGTGGCGGGTGTTGGTCCTTGCCAAGGAGAGAAGCCAACACCCAGCTCGGCTCCTTGGCTCTGCCACCCATGGGGGCACCCGCAGCCTCGATGCCTCGTGGCTCCGCTGCCCCAAAAATAGGATTGGGGACCCTCCAAGGCTTGGGGAGACCTGTCAGGGATTGGGGTGCCCTGGAGTACTGTGGCCATGCATGGGGCCATGGGCGGGTCGTGGTCCAGCCCTGCTGGCCCCGGTGCGATGCGGGATGCGGGCACCGGCTGCAGGCAGCAGCCGTGCGGGGAGTTACATAAACTCCCCATCTGGCAGCGGAGCCCAGCCGGGGAAGGGCGCCGTGGCCCTGCGCCCGCTGCTATTCCCAGCTCGCGCTGCCGCCTGGGGCTGCTGCCACAGCCTTCTTTCTTGGGAAAGGGAGTGGATGGGGACAGCAAGTGGGGCAATGCCATGGCATCCCCATCTCCTGCCCTGCCGGGGGGCAGCAAAGCTGGAATGGGGGATCTGTGTTGCTGCCTCTGTCCTGGGAGTAGGGCCCTGGGCAGGGCAGGTTTCCCCCAGGGGAGGCTGGTGCTTACTCTGTCAGTTTAATGATTTCTAATGAGCAATTATCTCTAGTCAGTCCCCTAATTTCTGAATATCAATAAAGTTAATTAAAACTGCATGTGCATTTCCCAGAGTCTTAAAAGTAGGGATGCCCTGGGAGGTGCTGAGCTTTTCCCAGGCCTTGGACCCATGGAGTCCTGTCCACCCCGTTATCCCCCCACCATGTGCTGGGAGCTGCCTGTGTGTCTCATGCCCCAAGCTCCCCATCCTCCATCAGGCAGGGCTCCCAGGCAGCACCCCGGGTTCCATGCAGCACTGCCATGCTCAGTGTCACTGCGGCCTCGGCTTGGCATCCATGGGCTGCTGCATGACGGGGATGAAGCCATGGGTTTGAGGGGCACGGGGACAGGGAGTCTTAGACCCCTCATCCAGGATGGGGAGCTTGGTGATGCGCTCTGAGTGGTGGCAATGCAGGGTCTGATCCTGTCTCTCTCCTGCCCCAGCTGTGGGGCACCACCAGCCCCTGGTGTCCACAGGGGTTTGCCCCAGGAGAAAGTGGGGTCTGGACCCCATGCCACTGGTGCAAATGAGGGGTACGGTGCCAGGCACAGCTCCACCAACCCTGCCCTACTGCAGCCACTCTCCCCAGCTCTCCAAAGCCACGGAAGGCCAGGCATTTTTTTGTGGGGGTCATCTTAGCCATGCTGGAGGGAACTCCTTGTAATTTGGGGTCCTGGCAGCCTGGGGTAAAGGGAAGCAGCACAGGCTGTGGCAAGGGGCACAAGGCCTGGCCGTGCCCCCACGAGCTGTGCCACAGCATCCAGCATCGGCCAGATGCACTGTGCCCACAGGGGTGATGTATTTGGGGGATACGGTGCCCTGGGGATGCGGGTGCTGGCTGGGGTCTCGGTGTGAGGCGGGGGGGCTGGGGAAGGAGGCAGGCGCTTGCTCCGGTAATTAACGGCGCGTGTGCTCGTGCCCTGCGTGCCTCGGAGGAGTTCGTCACTGCCACGCTGCCGTGCCGCCAGGCCAGGATTATCTGGATAATACTCCTAAGCCAGGGAGCGGGAGGGCAGGGCTGTCCCGCGGGGATGTGGGGCGCAGGCTGAGCCAACCACCCCCACCATTGCCCGGGAGCCTGATTGCCACAGGCACCGTCTGTGGGTTTGCAGTGGCGGGGGTGAATTCGGCGCTGGGTGCTGAGCCAGGCAGGGCTGCCGGGCAGAGCCAGAGCAGTGGGAATGTGGGGGAAAATGGGGTGCAAAGAAGCTTGGGCAAGGACAGGACAAGGGCACCCCCAGGCCTGGTTTGGAGCAGTAGAGAAACCCCCTCCTTCTGTGCTGCTGGTGGGACCCCCAGGCTGGCACGGGGTTCCTGGGGCTGTCACTCCTTCTGTGCAGCCCCTGCCGGGGTGGGGGCTGAGGCTGACCCTGGCTGTGGGGTCCCCTGGGAGCACCAACAGCCCCCAGGGGAGGCAGATGAAGTTGTGTCTCCAGCGGCTCTGACGGGGAGAGGATAATTTCGCCTCCAATCAATTCTTTAAATGCGCACAATTGAAAGATTGCCTCTGAAAGCTGCCTATAACCAGGGAGGTAATGGATTCCCTCCAGTCGCAGGCAGGAGCTCGGGAGTGGCAGCATCCCTTCCTCCTGCTGCTGGGGAGATGGGGACAACCGGAGGACCAGCACTGCTCCCACCATGAGCATCCTCGGGTGGGTGAAGGGGCTGCCTGGACCTCTCAGAGGCAGCTGGTGATGCCTCTATCTGCCTGGCTCACTGCCAGCCTGCCCTGTGCTGAGACCTGGCACCACTCATCACGTCCTCCGAGGTGCCAGGGGGTCCTGTTGGCCAAGGCTGGGGATCCACTCGGCCCCCAGCCCGCGGGAGAAGCGGCAGCAGCCAGCCCGCACGCTCGCTGTGCCAGTAGGAATTATTACATATATAATTTAAATGCAGTAACGAGCTGTGCTGAAGGGATCAAATATTAATCAGCTGCAAGAGCGCTGCTCTGACCCTGTGAAAATGGAGAGAGGTGCTTGAAATGCCAGATCAGCTGGTGTTGGGCAATGAGCGAGGTGATGCTTGGGCAGGGCAGGCTCGGGTGGTCCCCAGATGCCCTGGGGGTTGGCAGCAAGGGCAAACGTTGGCTGTAAAAGCCCTCAGTGGCTTCCAGAACTGGATGGTTCATCCTCTAGGAAAAGCTGGGGCAGGGCGTGGGGCTGGCTGGAAGGGACACAGTGCTGGGGGCGGCTGAGATGCTGGCTCTGGCAGGAGCAGGCGGCGATGGGAGGGAATGGTGTCTGCAGGAAGTATGACATGGCTGAGCAGCCCAACGCAGAGCCCGACAAGCAGCTCTCGCTCGCCTCCCGCAACCGATTTCAATTACTGTCTCTGGCAGTGGGTGGAGGGAAGGGGAGACGGGAGCTGGGTGGGCAGCGTGGCCCTGCTCGCCCTGCCTGACTCCTGCTCATTCTGTGCAGACACTCCCGGCACCCAGGGGTGCCCCGAGGGCTGAATGCCCCTCTGCCACCCAGAAGGGTGAGCTGTGCTGGGTCCTGGGGGAGACCAGAGCTTGCACACAGCCCCATGGGGGCCTGGCACCTACATCGTGGCCGCTGTGGGGTGGCACAGAGTGGGTGCTGCCCAGCAGTGGGGTATCCATCACAGGAAATCCTGGGGGAGGGCCTGGAGGGGCTGATTTGGGTGCTGTCAGCCCAAGGAGGGGGAACATGGCACCGCACAGCGCTTGGGTCTGAAATAGCAGCAGACATACAATTTATCACCGCGGCTGCCACGCAGGGAAATTGCTGTGGAAACCCATTAGCTCCGCAGGGAGAGTGGGGAAGGGGGATTACACGGGCTGTGGGTGGCGAGGAGGGGACAAGGGCACCGTTGGCATCCACCAGGTGGGAAGGGAGGAAAGCCTCAGGGACGGGCACCCAGCTGGCCGCTGGGTTCTGCCCTCGTGCCCACCCGGTGCCAGCGATGCTCAGGGTGCTCGGTGTGTCGGCCGGCGCTCGGCCACCGCGATGCTCCGGGGAACCGGTTGCGGTGATGTGACATGTGTCAGCGGGTAAATGACTGTTCAATTCAAGGAGAATTGCAAAACATACAAGGTCAAACGCTTCCCCGCCAGCGCTGCCATGAATATTAAAGCCGAGCTCCTCTGATAGCTGCCAGGGCTGGCGGCCGCACTCACCAGCGGTGTCCTCGGGCACCAGGGCAGCCCCTTGGGTTCCCGCTCCAGCTGCTCGAACAGCCTCAGCTTGGCCGTGGGCATCTGGGGTCACCGGCGGTGCCAGGGCGGAGGTGGCCGTGGGGTGGCAGGACAGGGATGCCAGCATAGCCGCCAGCTCGCCACGCTGGGTGCCAGTGGTTTGTCTGCGTGGCAGCGGTGACAGCTGGGTGGCAGGGGAGCTGGCTGCACCGTCCTGCCTGTGCCCACCCGCCCCTGCCTGCACCCTCACACCATCTGTGTGCTCCTGCCTGTATTCCCACGCTGCCTACACCTGCCCACCCACCTGCATTCCCTGCCTGCTCCTGCCCACGCTGCCTTCACACCTGGAAGCAAGCCCTGCTCCCTGCCTGGGGTGCCCAGGGCCACCAGGGCAGGGGACAGGTAGGGATCTGGCATCAACGGGGTGTGTTCCCTCTCCCGTTCCTGTTGTGGAGGCTGGGGGTGGTTCAGGGGGCTGGGGGCCGTGGGACGGGGAGGCTGTGGGTGGGGGAGCGTGGCATCGGCTGCCTGACGGCTCATGCATCACAGCTGCCAGCCCTGGCCATGGGGGCAAGGCCAGATTGGATTTTAAACTGGAAAATAAACCTAGAATCTGGTGAAGCCCAGTCCCTGTCCTCACCCCGTGCCAGGCACCCGGCTGCCTGCACCTCCCGCCTGCCCCCTCCTACTGACGGGGAAACTGAGGCATGGAACACCACTGTGCCACGGCGCTGTGATGCTCCTGGGGCCGCCGAGGGCCCTGCCCTGTCCCCTCCCCGGGCTGGGCACTCTGTTATTGCTTTCTTGGCGGGCAGCATCGATCGGTGCTCCCTGGGCGGCCGCGTGCCGCCTTATTTATTTATTTGTGACAGCAGGCAGCATCGATTCCCGCCGCGGGGGCCGCCGCCCGCCCGCCACAGCCGGATTAGTCTCTGGCATCTCCCGGCTGCTGTTAATAAACTCCCGCCCGACAAAGCCAATGGGAGGGATTAGGACCCCATCTCGGCTGCGGCCGTGGGCACATGGCCAGTGTGCCGAGGGACCCCGACAGGCACATGGCTGCTGGGGACTTGACAGCCCCTTTGCCCACCCCGAGCTCAGCGGGGTCGCTGTTGGATGCCAGGGCCCAGAGGGGTGTGTGCTGGGTAGCCAGTCCCGTGTCAGCAGTCCCCGGTCACCTTGGGGACATGGGAGGGACATAGCTGTGGCACTGGAGATAAGCGGCTTAGAGACATCTATGGAGGTGGAGGCTCTAATCCCGTGGTGTTCGCGGGGCATGGGTGGCAGCAGCTGCCTTCCCACGGTGCCCTGAGCATCCTGCATCCCCTGGTGCCAAGAGCATCCTGTGGTACCCAGAGCACCACACAAAGCCCAGGGCAGTGCCTGGTGCCAACACCGCCCAGCCCAGGGTGCAGAGTATCCAGATGGGACCTGTTGTAGGATCCTTGCTGTGGAGCCTGGCCTTAGCCTCCGTGGGGACCACCGTGCCCCCTAGCACCCCGGGCAGGTGAGATGCCCGTGGAGAGGAGCGTCCAGGGGGCTGGGTGGGCATCTCCAGCCCAGCCTTCACCGCACGGGGCAGTGGTGACGGAGCAGGGCCCAGCCCCGAGCACTAATCTGCTATTAAAGCCTAATGGAGATTTTGGCGCCCTTCACTATAAACTCATTAACTTTTATGTTCTAATAAATGGATCCTATTAAAATATAATTCTGGCCTTGCTGGGGGGCAAGCGAGCCTCTCGGCGGCGGTGCGGGCAGGTGTCCCCGCTGTGCCTCTGTGCCCAGGGCATTATCACTGTCCCGGCGTGATGGCAGGGGGGTGGTGGGGACACGGGGTGGGGTAGCAGGGGTGTGAGGATGCCCACCAGCACCCAGCAGCTCCCCACTACGCTGCACACCCAAGAAAATGTCTCTTAATAGTCCCTTAAAAGCAGCAGTCGCAGAGTAATTAATCTTCGCGGGGCCCTGCCCTGCTACGGATAGGGATAATTACCCGGTAATTGGCAGTATCGTGTCATCAGTGCCTGTGCACGGCGGCAAGACGTGCCCACGCACTACCGTGGCCTCGTGCCCCGCACCGGGGCCTCAGAGGGATGCTGGGTGTCACCATGGCATCCCCTCTGCCGTGGCAAGGCAGGGCTGGGGGACGCTGAGCTGTGCCCAGCAGGAGAGGGGACGGTGCTGTGCCAGATCCAGGAGCGGGAGATGCTGGGTGACTCATTAGGGCTGATTAAATTCTCTTTTATTTTTGGTCTAAAGGCTGTAAGCGGCTGGGCTGGGCATGCTGGGGATTTGCTCAGGGACTAATGCCTGGGAGGGACACGGGGCTGCGACAGGGGAATCCCTGTGGTTGTGGGTGGAAGAGGGGGGAGCATGGATGGGGTAGGGGGTTCCCTACAGATTCACACTGCTCAGGGACAGCCTGGCTGGGAAGAAACTGATCTCTCTGGCAGCCTGGAGGAGGGTCCAAGTGTCCAGGCTCCGGTGACATTCCTGGTGCAGCTATGCCAGTCATGGCAATCACCACATCTGCACCCTGGGAATGTGCAGTCCCTGGGGAACCTCAGCACGGGATGGTCACCTCTGTGGTGAAGGAAAATCTGTGATCAGGGACACCCAATCCCAGGGCTGCCCCCATCAAGGCTGGCTCACACGAGGAGTGGGCACCCCTTCACGTAGTACAAGCTGCAGATGTGCATTAATTAGCCAGGGCTTAATTGCCAGGGCTGCCCCAGTGAAGGGTATGCTGGGGAGAGGGTGTCACGGTCCCGCTGCATGTGGCTGATGCGCTTGTTTGCCATCCTGGTTTTGGGGGAATGTTGGTGTGCAGGGAAGCGTGAGTCCTTGGAGCGGCACTGGCCTGTGGTGCAGGGTTGGTCCACAGGGAAGTGTCGGTCTGCACTGGTCTGTGGCACTGCACCAGCACCACCCCCCAGAGCTGCAGCCGTACCTGACACAGCATCAGTCCGTGGCCCAGCGTTGGTCCCAGGTGCCACTGAGGGCACGGTGTTGGTCTGTGATGAAGCATCACTCCCTGGTGCATCACCAGCCCCCCGTTCCCTGTCAGCCCCCAACAGAGCATCACTCCACAGGTCCCCGGCATCCCACGTTCTTTCCTCCCTCCAGGCTTCAACGGGCTGGCGAGGAAGACCGGGGAGAGCGCTGAGGTGGAGCCGACGGCGCTGCCCACGCCGGCGGAGCGGGAGGCAGAGGCTCGCTTTGTGAGCACGGCGCCCACGCTCAAGATCCTCAACCACCACCCGCTGCTGGAGGACCTGCTGCACGAAGCCTTCCTGAAGAAGGACTACCTGGCCCAGGCGCCATTCCTGCCCGCTGGCGCTGGCCCCCTCCTCCCTGCCGGTGCCCTCCAGCCGGCCCCTGGCCCCCCAGAACCCGAGCCCTCACCCCGCACCCCCGCCCTGCCCCGGCCCGCCTTCCCCACTGACCCGCTGACCACGCCAGCGGGGCGCCCTGGGCCATGGGGGGAGGCCTGGGGGGCTGTGCCGGGTGCAGACCCCTCGTGGTCCCCCTCTGGGGTGCCAGAGTCAAGCACTGCATCCCCCAGCCAGGCACCCACCACGGCCGGCACATCCCTGGCACCCCGCGCCGGGGCTGCTGTGGTGCCCGGGGATGAGGAGGGGACCACCACCACCTCCACCATCACCACCACCACTGTCACCACACTGCAGGGGCCAGGTGAGCACCGGGGAGGGAGTCAGGTAGAGCTGGGGTGAAGTGGGGCTGAGCTGGGGTCTCTTCTGTCACCAGCTCCCTGCAACCGGACGCTGGCGGGTCCCGAGGGCTGGCTGGTGTCCCCAGAGCCAAGCGGTGTCCCCTATGACGGCAGCCTGGACTGCACCTACACCATCTCTGTCTACCCAGGCTACGGCGTGGAGCTCAAGGTGAGCTGAGGGTGGGCCAGGGTGCCAAGTGCCTGCAGACAAGTGTGGCATGTCCCCTACTCTGTGCCATGGCTGTGTGTCTGTGCAGGGTGCAGCAAACACGTGGTCTTGTCCCTGTCCTCATCCCCATTCCCGTGTCCCTAAACCAAGAGAGCTGGCTCAGGGCGCTGCCTACCCTCAGGCCCCGGCACAGGGATGTGGGTACGTGAGCTGGTGGGATGCCTCAGGATGCTCCGTGCCCACCAGCCGCCGTGGCTGGCACCCATCACAAAGAAGTGCCGCAAGATTTAATTAAGGAAGCCCTCATGGAGAAGGTGTGAGCAGTTCCAGCAGGTGCCATGCTGTGCTGCAGGGCCAGGAGCACCCAGTGCCCATCTGCCAGGAGCAGAGGCTGACAGCGAATCCTGCTGTGCTGAGGCCGTGTGCTGCTCCCGTCAGTGGCACAGGGCCACGTGTCCCCATCTCTGCTGAAGCCACCGCAGGGCAGTGCCGTGGCTTGTCGAAAGCCGGCGGTGAGCCAGAGAGGCAGCATCTCCACCATCAGCCCCGCTCCAGCCCACACTCACCAGTGCTGCTGCTCCTCACCATGCAGCACGGCTTAATTAACATCATTAATAGCAAATTGCTCCAGAGAGCCAGGCTGGCTGTCTGCAAGGCTGCCGGCGTGGGCCTGGCTGTGCTGTGGTGCTCTGGCAGAGCCGCTGGCTGCTCTTGGCGTGGGGGATGATTTACAGCACTGCTAACCATGTTTGAAAGGTGCTGCGCCGCACAGACAAGCTCCAGTGGGCTATCGACCACAGAGAGGCCACTCAAGGACCAGCTCCGAGCCAGGCAATGCTGTGCTGGTGACACTTGTGTCCCCTGCAGGTAGAGAACATCAGCCTGGCAGAAGGGGAGACGCTGACGGTGGAGAGCACGGGAGGCCTGGAGCCCAACCTCCTGGCCAATGAGTCCTTCCTGCTGCGGGGCCAGGTCATCCGCAGCCCAGCCAACCTCCTCACGCTGCGCTTCCAGAGCCCCCGGCCCCCCAGCCCTGGCTCCTACCACTTTCACTACCAAGGTATGGGGCTCAGACCCCTCTGTACCCTCTGAGAGCTTCCTTGCCAGTGTGGTGCTAATTTGGGTTGTGGCGATGCACCAGAAGTTTCTCTGTGTTGCTGGTGGGTTATAAGTGAGCACTGACCAGGTGAGGAATGCTCATGGAGAGTTAATTGGCCTTAGCAATTATGGGTTCATTTAGCATCCTTCTCGGCAGCCACAGACACTGTGTCACTCAGCCCTGCCACACCCAGGCATTTCTTGGGGTTTGGGGAGGCACTTTCTGGGTTCTGGGGGGCACATTGCCCCTCACCCCTGGTAACACCTCCACCTGCCCCCAGCCTACCTGCTGAGCTGCCCCTTCCCAGCACGGCCAGCTTTCGGGGAGGTCTCGGTCAGCAGCCTGCACCCTGGTGGGGACGCTCGTTTCCGCTGCTCCACGGGGTACCAACTGCAGGGCGCCCGCCGGCTCCTCTGCCGCAACGCCACCCGCCCCTTCTGGAGCGCCCGCGAGCCCCTCTGTCTCGGTAAGCGCCGGCACCGCGGGGACACGGGACAGCTGGCACGGCACAGTCACCCACTGATGGTCCCTCTCCCGCAGCGGCGTGCGGCGGGGTGATCCGGAATGCCACAGTGGGACGCATTGTCTCGCCCGGCTTTCCCGGCAACTACAGCAACAACCTGACGTGCCACTGGCTGCTGGAGGCGCCGGATGGCCACCGCCTGCACCTCCACTTCGAGAAGGTGTCACTGGCAGAGGACGATGACAGGTTTGGCTCTGGAGCAAACTGGGGGGGCTGGGGGTGTTAGGGCACTCTGGGGCAGCCCCACAGAGGGCCGTGTTCAAGGATGAGTGCTCTTAGCTATATCCAAGGATGGGATCTGTCATGGATGGGTGCCATTAGTCATACTTAAGGATGGGTGTTGATCGCCATGGCCAAGTGTTGGCCATTGGCCATGGTCAAGGATGGGTGCTGTTGGCCATACTCAAGGAAGATAACCTCTGGCCATGCCCAAGGACGGGTGCTGTTGGCCATGGCCAGCACTGCCATGCCTTGGCAGGCTCATCATCCGCAACGGCAACAACGTGGAGGCACCGCCGGTGTACGACTCCTACGAGGTGGAGTACCTGCCCATCGAGGGGCTGCTCAGCACCGGGCGCCACTTCTTCGTGGAGCTCACCACCGACAGCAGCGGGGCCGCTGCGGGCATGGCGCTGCGCTATGAGGGTATGGGGCCGGGGCGTAGCGGGGAACCCAAACATCCCCGCGCCCACCTGGCCCCTGCAGACCTTTGCGCCTGTGCCCGCAGCCTTCGAGCAGGGGCATTGCTACGAGCCCTTCGTCAAATATGGGAACTTCACGGCCAGTGACCCCCGGTACCCTGTGGGCACCACGGTGGAGTTCAGCTGCGACCCTGGCTACACGCTGGAGCAGGGCTCTACCATCATCGAGTGCGTCGACCCCAGTGACCCGCAGTGGAATGAGACAGAACCAGCGTGCCGTGGTGGGTGCCGGTGCTGGGGGTTGCTGTGGATGGGGCATGAGGGATACTGCAGCCACCATGCTGTTGTGTGTGATGGAGATGAGGGACATGGCGCAAGTTGGAGCCAGCAGGGATGGTGGGTGATGCAGCCGGGATGCCGGAGTGGGTACTGGAGACAGGGATGGGCCATGATGGGCGCTGGAGTCACTGCTCCACGGTGTCTGCTTGAGCCGGAGTCAAGGGGGACGGCGGGTGCTGGATCTGGGATGCTGGAGTGGGTCTTGTGGCGGGTGCCCCGTGGCAGTGCCGAGACCAGCACGTGCCCACAGCGGTGTGCAGCGGGGAGCTGACGGACACGGCCGGAGTGGTGCTGTCGCCCAACTGGCCGGAAGCGTACGGGAAGGGCCAGGACTGCATCTGGGGGCTGCACGTGGAGGAGGACAAGCGCATCATGCTGGACGTCCGCGTGTGAGTGTTGGGATGGCCCGGGATGGGGACGGTGGCATGGGGGGTCTGTGCACTTCCTGCCCTCACGGCCCCACTGCCCCAGGCTGCGGCTGGGCTCGGGGGACATGCTGACCTTCTATGATGGGGACGACCTGACGGCGCGGATCCTGGGCCAGTACACGGGCGCCCGTGGCCGCTTCAAGCTCTACGCATCCACTGCCGATGTCACCGTCCAGTTCCAGTCTGACCCCGGTGCCGGTGCCTTTGCCTATCGGCAGGGCTTTGTCATCCACTTCTCCGGTGAGCCCCACGGCAGGACACTGTCACTGCTGTCTGCAGTGTCCCCACTGCCCTGCTCACCCCTCCATGCCCACAGAGGTGCCCCGTAATGACACCTGCCCTGAGCTGCCGGACATCGCCAATGGCTGGAAGACGTCCTCACAGCCGGAGCTTCTCCATGGCACTGTGGTCACCTTCCATTGCTACCCCGGCTTCCAGCTGACCGGCACTGACCTCCTGATGTGTCACTGGGACCTGACGTGGAGCGGTGACCTGCCCTCCTGCGAGCGGGGTGAGTGATGCCCACCGGTGACCCCTTGCCCTGCAGGTCATCCCCAGCCACCGTCACCATCGGTCACTCCCACCTGCAGTGACAACCTGCCGGGACCCTGGGGATGCTGAGCACAGCCGCAGGGTGGTCTCCAACCCTAAATTCCCGGTGGGAGCCACAGTGCAGTACGTCTGCGACAAGGGCTACGTCCTGGCGGGCGCTGGGACCCTCACCTGCCATGACCGCGCTGCGGGGGGACCCAAGTGGAGTGACCGTCTCCCCAAGTGCATCCGTGAGTTGGGCACCCCCTCCCCAGGCATATCCCCCAAGTGGACGGCGGGCACTGACCCCACCGTACCACTGCCCCGCAGCGGAGACGTACGAGCCCTGCCACAACCCCGGCGTGCCGGCGGGCGGGCGGCAGAACCCGGAGCGGCGGCTGTACCCGGCAGGAGCCACCCTACACTTCTCCTGCACCGCCGGCCGGGCGCTGCTGGGCGAGGGCAGCCTGCGCTGCCTGCCCGGGCACCCCTCACGCTGGAGCGGCTCCCCTCCCATCTGCAAGGCGGGTGAGAGGACCACCCCCCCACCCCCGCACCCCGCCAGCACCGCTCGGCACCTCACTTCTCACCCTTGGTGTTGGTTTCTTTCTTCCGCCTCCTCCAGCCTCCTACGATGAGTTTTACAGCAACCGCAACCTGGATGGTAAGGGCAAGGGCGTGTTGGGGTGCCGGGGCGTGGATGGGCACCCAGGGTGTGGCCAGTGTGGGGTGTCCCCTCGGTGAGCCCCCCAACTCTCCTGGACAGCTGTGGCCAAGGCCGTGCCCTCGGGGACAACGCTGGAGGGCACCAACGTTGCCATCGCTGTCTTCCTGCCCGTGCTGGTGGTGGCCCTGCTCATCGGGGGCATTTATCTCTACTTCTCCAAGTGAGTGGCCCCGCTGGCCCCTGTCACCCTATGGGGCCCCACGCCCTCCTGCTGCCCACTCCAGCTGCCCTTTCCCCACAGGCTCCAGGGGAAGCCGGCCCTGCAGCTGCCCCTCGCCGGCTCCCACCCCTATGACCATATCACCGTGGAGTCGGCTTTTGACAATCCCACCTACGAGACAGGAGTAAGTACTGGCCCCCACACCCCCCATCCGGGGCTGGGCACCCCGGGGACCCTGCATCGCATAGGCCACCTGTGCCAGGGGCTGTGCATGGGCTGGGACAGGCGTGGGATGGGGTCGTGTGTTCCAGGAACCAAGCATGAGATAGGACGTCCACCCAGGAACCACGCAGGGCATGGGACATGCACCCAGAGACCACACAAGGGATGATACATCTATCCAGGGACCATGCACAGGATGGACATCCGGTTAGGGACCACACACAGGATGGAACACCGATCCAGGGACCACATGTGGGGTGGGATATCCACCTCAGCACCACACATTAGTTCAGACAACCATCCAGGGACCACACACACTATCTAGGATATCCACCCAGGGACCATGTCCAGGATGGACACCAATCCAGGATGCATGTATGGGATGGGACATGCATCCCCAGGGCCGTCTGTAGTCTAGGATGTGCCCTTATGGGATGGGAGATGCCCTATTCCTGTCCCAGTACCCCGTTGCACTGCCGAGTGTCCAACCCCTTGCAGTCTGTTTTCTTTGCAGGACACGAGGGAATATGAGGTGTCCATCTAGGTGTGGGCAGCGTGGAGCTTGGCGCTGCAGCCACCCCTCCCGGGCCCCCCCGTGCCCACCGGCCCCCGGCACGGGCTGGGAACACCTCTCCCAAGGAGACTCAAGCCGAGCGCTTGGCAGGACCCACCTGGGCACCGGCCACCCCCCTGCCACCCCCAACTCACCCGGACCCCCGTGGGGTCTGCCCGAGCCCCACTGTCACCCACTCATGAGAGGCTGAGCCAGTGGGGGTCCCTGGACCCCATCCTGCCCCCCCGGCCCCTGAGCCAGCGAGGGTCCCCGGACCCTATCCTGTCCTTTGGGCTCCATCCTTCCCCCCCAGCCTCTCCGCAGGGGGAAAACAGCAGCCCCCACAGTCCCCGCCACGCGGGAGTGACACAGGCAGGGGGAGCAGCGCCGTGGGGACCCCCAGGTAAGGACAGGGCTCCCCGGGGCTGCAGCGGGGAGGGGACAAAGCCCCTGTGCTGGGTGGGCGAGGGGCTCGGGTGGCCGTGTGGGTGTCCCTCCCCCCCGCCATCGCCCCACACCCAGCACAGGGCTGGTCCCCCCGCACCCCC
>VZTE01002110.1:195516-228332 GCA_013397775.1 Eulacestoma nigropectus
CGGCCGGGGCTCTGCCCCCCCACCGATCCCCTCCCGGAGGGCCCGGGGCCGCTGTCCCCCCGGCGGGCACGGGGAGAAGGGCGCTGGGTCAGGGTCCGTGCAGCCCCTCAGAGCCCGCTCTGTCTGTGTGTGCATGTGCAGCAAATCCAGGCCCTCCTGGCTCCCCCCAAGAGCGAAGATGGGGAGAAGAAGAGCAGGAGGCCCGAGAAGGAGCCCAGGCGAAGTGGCAGGGCCACTAACCACGATAGCTGCGATAGCTGCAAGGAAGGAGGGGATCTGCTGTGCTGCGATCACTGCCCCGCCGCTTTCCACCTCCAGTGCTGGTAAGGCTTGGCGCTCTCTCCCTCCGGATCTGCCCAGAGCACCTTCCCTCCGGCCGCTCCCGCTTCCCGTTAGGTCCCGGGGAGGGGAGGACGTGGGGCCGGCTGGAGCAGACAGGAACAAAAAAGGCGATGCAAACCCCACTCGGATCCATCCCTCCTGAGACTAATCCACAGCGGCCGAGGTGAACCCTCCCCTGGCTGCTTTCTGGAAGGTTGGGGGTCCACCCTCCTCCTTTCTTTTTGTGCTGAGCAGCGGGCGAGAGGCCTGGAGGAGGAGCGAGGCCGCTGGCTGCGCGGCCTGGCTGCCTTCGTGCTGCCCCTGCCCGGCCTTCCGTACCCCCCCTCCCAGCGGGAAACTTCCCCTCTTCACCCCTCTCCAAGGGTGCCTGGCTTGGGGGGGACCCTCCGGAGGGCCCTGGCTGGAGAGGGGGAAGCCCTGGTGGCGTCTCGGCGCCAGGCCTGACGTTCCCAGCGCTTCCGTGCTGCTGCAGCTGCTGGGAATAATGGAGGTTGCTGTCTCTGTGTCTCCCTGCCTCACTGTTTACAATATGGCGACCTTCCTTTAAATTATATTTTTATTCTCAGCGCCATTTTGGCTGCATATATGACTTCCAAACCCTCGCAGCGCTCCCCACAGTATCTCAAACGTGAAAATACCTTCCCCGTGGAAATCCAGGCCTCCAGACTTTAACGTTGGCCGGGTTTATTCCTTTCCCTCCTTTTTTCCCTTCCTCCTTGCTCTTCCGACCTGCTTGTCTCGTCCGTGGGGGTGTCTGCTGTGAACTGGGGGGCTGTCGGGTGCTCTTGCTGGGAGTTGTGTGGCTTTGTTGATGAAGGCAGAGCTTTGTGCATGCGGATCTGGCTGCCGGCTGGGAGTCGAGGTGCGTGTGGAAGCGGTGGCAGAGCTCGAGGTGCTGGAGGCTGCAGCAGGATGGGCTCTTGCTGCCTTCCCTCACGGCTTCCCAAGCTCTCCCGGCACAAAGCGACACCACGCCAAAAGCGCCTCAACTTTCCGCCCCAAAGTTTTTCCTTTTTCTGCACCCGGAGCTTGGATGCATCCGAGGCCGCTTTGCCGAAATCCCCCCTTTCAACAGTTGACACAGGCGGGCGGTTTGTGTTAAATTAGCGGAGCCGGAGTGGATAATGGAGTGGAGGAGGGAATGGGGCAAGTCAAACAGCTGGAGCTTGGGCGTACAGAGTATTCTTCCTTAGGGGAGATTTTTTAACCACATTCCTTTCTCTCTTTCATGCTTTGGAGCTTTGTTTGCCACCCTGTTACAGCTGTCTCCTCTGCGCTTTTTTTCTCCTCCTCTGTTGGTTTTTCTTTTTTTTTTGCTTTTTTCTGATTTTCATTTGCTTGCTGGCTATTCTGCATTTCTATGCTGATTGAGGGTCTCTGAACACTTACTAAACTGGTCGCTGAGAGCAGGGAAGCTGAGTGTGCGGTCACAGTTGTGTAGGGAGTGTCCCGTTAGCAGCGTGTAGCCAGGCAAACCCGACAATGCTGTAGCATGCAGCCATGACATCATCCCTCCTACCCTGAGGAAGTGCTACTGGTGGTAGTGCAGATCCTCTAATATTTACTAGGAGGATAGTAATTATCATTATTTTTCGTCCAGTGTCCTTGATGAGCTTTAATTTAAGGGTGGTTTTTTTTCTTCTGCCGGGCATAGTTGCTTTCGGATGTCACTGAACACATCCTGAGCCTTCTCTTAGCGAGGCTGGAGCGATGGCTAAAGCTTGGCATTTTGGGATGGAAGAGCTGTGACTAAGGCTGTAGAGTGTCCTGGTTGACTCTGAATCCTAGTTAAACCTGATCATAAATGAGACCACTTTGTGCATGCCTAAATTTCATGGCTTAATTTGGTGAGTTTTTTGTAGTTAGCCAGTGGGAAACAATCAGGTAAATCAGATACCTGTAAAGCTTTTGCTGTACCTGAGTTAGTTGCATTATAATTATGTAAAAATTTTATATAAAAATATTATATTAAAAAAATATATATCTTTGGCTAACTAGTCACTGTTCAGAAGAGAAATGAAAGGGGCAATTCTAAATACTCTCTTTCACTCTGTTTGTTGCCTCTTCTGGAGTTTCTCAAGCGATCCCTTTGACATTGGCCCAGACCCTGCTGTGGGAGGTGGCACAGTGTGGAAAGGCTTCGTCTAAAGGCCTCCAGCTTGGGCCTGGTTCTGCCTCCTTCCTCCTGGACCTTTGTCGGACCCTTGGCCATGGCCTTCAGGTGACCCAGGTTGTCTCAAAGGGATGCTCAGGTTTTGTTTTTGTGTGTCTTCCCTTTACCTCCTACATCTCTCTTGAAGTAAACTTCCGTTCTGGATATAAACTTAGGCATAAAGGCAGCACTTGCAACTTCCTTTCTGCCTCCTTTTTTTTATTTAAAGAATAGCAGCTGTAATGCAAGGCTTGGTTTAAGTCATTTGAATAGCACTGCTGGGGCACTCTAAGTGATTTGTGGCAACAGCTTACCTGTTCTCTGAATATTTATTGTAAGCTTTAGTACCAGGTCGAATTTATTATCCATATAGCATAACAAAAATTAAAAAGTAGCTTTTAATTGGTCTAGGGTTTGTGATCAGTTGATTACAGCTGTATAGAAGAGGCCATATTATAAAAGAAAAGGATTTTCAGAGGTATAATTGGCACAAGTCATGCAGTCAAGTGGAGACAAACCCAGCTCAGCTTCCTGGGAACTTGTGTTGCTCCTTCCTGTGTAGAGAAGGTTCTTCTGTATCATGTTGTTTAAGCCTGTAGTGAGAAAGTTGGCTTTGCTAGGTAAGTGTGTGACCCTCAAACTTCAGCAGTTTGCCTTAAGTTCAATTTAGCACTTAAACCCGTTGTCCTCTGCGGGAAACAGAAGGCACTTGGCCAAAACTCTCGAAACTTTCCGAGTCTGATAGTATTACACATCCGAGGTGGTAAATAACAAGTTTTGTTGTTACACCATGGAACAAATGCTCTCCTGAATTAATGTGGGTGGAAGTGACTTCCCAATTCATCTGTCGGGGTGTCAGCTCTTCCCACAACTCTGTTTTGGAATCACTTGTTCAGTGTAAAGCTGCTATAGGTGCTGTGAGAAGTCCATGGGTCCGGAGGATTCCAGCCTGGCTGCAGATAAACTGGCCTGGTGGGAGGGGTACAGCAAAGTGTGAAATCCCTGCCAGATACTTAGTTTCAACATACTTGGATGAATATCACAGTCAGGTGACTTTCTTCAGGTTTGAATTTACAGAGAGAGGTTTTCCTGGTCCCTAGTAATTCTTGGAAACAGGACATGGGATTTTTAGCTCTGAAGTTGGTGTTTGGTTCTGCTGTTTGCCCATAATCTACTGCTTTGGGTAGCAGTGCAGAGTGCATTTCCATCCTGATGTTCTGCCTTAGCCCAGGCCCCCAGGGATGGTGCACGCTCCTTCTTTACATGATTGAAAACCAATTTTCCAGTGCTACTTCTATTCTTTCCCATTTATATCCTCCTCCTGGCAGTGTGATTGTTAGAATTCCCTGTGTTTTCTTGAGCTTGTAGTAAACTTGATTCACATTGAAGCGGGTTTGCAAAGTGACTGATGTTGCAAATTCATTACGAAGGATTAGAAAGATCCCCGGGAGAGGAAAAGTTTAGTTAACAAGCTGGGGGAGGGGAGTGACAACAGGAGGGAGAACCAACACAGAACAGTTTTGTGTTTGTTTTTTTTCTCCCTCCTTTTATTTTTTTAAAAGTCTCCCTGCCCGAGTTTCTGGTTGGAGGAGCCCAAAAGCACAAACCTCGCTGAATGCTGCGGTTCAAGTCCCTCTTGTAAAATCTCACGCCGCTGGCTGTGCAGCTCTGCTGGCATGGCAGAGTGACCTCAGTCCCCTAAAGCTGACCAGTTGTGTAAAGAGACAGTACCAATTTTGTGGCACTGCCCAGCAAAAAGGCTCCTCCTAGCTGGAGTTCCTCACTGCTGTGCTGGAAGACGTGCGTTGTGTCCATACCGGGGCCTGCTACCTCCATCAGACTTTTTGCGACACCTCCTTGCGTTTATATTTGCAGTGTTTGGCTCATTTCCCCTCCGATTTGGCAGTCTTCACCCAAGTGCTGGTGTCGAAGAACAGGAGTAACAGAGCTGCAAAGTGCAGCAGAGGAAGTTAAACCAGAGTTTTGGGTATTTTCTATGAGTCACATTGTTTTAGTGCTTCGAACAAAGAATGTAAAAAAGTTGTGTTTGGCTGGTAGGACATTGATAACTCTTTCCCCACCTTATTCGGTCTAAAATGCCCTGCTTTATCTTTGGCATTTGTTCTAGCTTTGGGTTTTTACATGAATATGCAGTCTGTGAGGGGGGCAAAACAATGGCCAGTCTATTGTTTGTTAATCCTTCCCTTAATGGTCGTCTTGGGCTGCCTCGGGTGGTTCTGGTGACTCTTAGAATGGTCTGAGGCATCTCCTGCTGAAAGGAGTAGCAGGATGTCCAGGAAGGTGCTGGAGAGGCAGGCTTCCTACCTAATAGTGGCTAGGAGCAGGGTTTCAGTACATCGAATTACATCACAACTTCAAAAAAGCTTGTAGTTTTAAGTGCAGAAAGTTTTTATTATGACGCTTTCTGTTTGTTTGGGGTTTTTTAGCAGTAAATAACTGCAAACCCCTACTTTAATGTTTATGTAATTGCATATTGAAGGTCAGAGTAAGCTGTTCTGTTCCCAACATTTAAATGTATCTATCTTAGCCGATACTTTGTTAAAACAATACTGGTTTAAGTATGTGCTTTAAAAAAAACCCCAACTTTTGTTTTTATGTATCTCTGGTTCTGATATTTTGGGAGCCTTGGGGCGAGCCTTGCCTGGATCCCGAGGCAGGAGGATGTGATCGCCCTGGCTGGGTTTCTGGGAGCAGAGGGTCACTGCGTGTGCGCCTGCAGATGTGGTAACATGATCAGTCTTGGCATCTCCGCTCAGCAAAGTTGTACCAATGAGATTTTTTCACTCTCCTTATTTTGTCCTAAATCTCTCCGTGCAAAGGCAGATAAGGTCAGCCTAAATCTATGGACTTCAGCTGAGGGCTTCAGCAAATCATTCACAGTAAGAATCTGATGAATTCGTGATTGGTTGACTTGCAAACCACCACTCTCACCTGTGTGTGTGGATGTTGCTCATGTTAAACTGAGCATGAGCAGATTTTGCACTCTGGGCAAGAATTGGGGATTTGGATTGAGCCGTGGGTCTCTGCTGCAGTTCCCAACATCAATTTGGAGTGGTAGGAGCATGGCTTTAGGATTCTAAAGTCAAGGATTCGCAGTCAAGGAGGGGATGTTTAACCGCTTAACTTAGGCTTTGCCTTCAGACATGGCCGCTGCATGGACTGGTGTTACATCAAACACCCGCCTTGTTCCAAAGCTGTTTAAAATGGCACAGTGGGAGACTGTGAACAAGGAAAATTCTCTGTGGTTTAGTACCTTGGCTTAGGAAAGTGCCAGTTTTATGTTGACCACGACTTGTGGAACTGAAAAGTCTTTTTTTTGTGCTGCTGTGGGGTCCATTTTTGAGTTGACTCCTCAGGATCAGGAGGCTGCAGCGGTTTCCTTCGAGGTGAGGTTCACTGCTTTGTTCCTGCTGCTCCAGAGCTGGTCTTTCCTGGTATGTCAGCCTGCAGGCATGACTCACGGGAGCCTTTCACAACATGGAAAGGTCTTCCCAGAGGAATTCCAGCTCCTCCAGGCATTTGCAAAGGAAATTCTTAATTGGATTAGATTCATAATACTAATCTGCTAATGACTGTTTGTTATGGAGATCTTGGCACTATCTTGTAAATATATTCACCTTCTTTTAGCTCGCCTTATGTCTTTTTATCACATACAAGCTCAGTGTTGTTAAGATTGTACTGCCGCCAGCAGATCTGATAGTTGGGAATGGAGGACTACTGTGTTTATTACACAAGATCTTATAAAGCTCGTAATTCATCCCTCTCTCTCTTTCCATTTCTCAGTGTTGTTTTAGGTGGGGTAGTAAAAGGGAAGCAGTGGTAATTGGCATGTCTGACATCCGGCTGTACTTCTCTTACCACGGGTGTGAAGGACACCCCGGGTGGGGAGTGCCTCTGTGCAGTTGTCAGTGACAGAACTGTGTATTTTTAGTAAGAATCAGGACCAAACAGGCATTTCCCCCCCCCCCCCAAAAGGGCCTTTTTTGCGTTGTAGGTGCTGTTGTGGTGGTGTGAGGAACACCTGCAGGAGAGCAGGGCTCCTGTGTTTCCCTGTGTAAGACAGAGTCAATTTGAAATTTCAATTGTAGCATCGATATTGAAATAGTTTTTCAACATTAACATAAATTCTTCCGTTTATTGACCCACACCAGTGGATGTTAAACTGCTTTTGTTGCTAGGCTGACTCACTGGTACGTGTCAGGTTCTTGAGTTTTTCCTGTGCTCTGCAGCCTTTCTTAACCCTTGAGTCAGTAACAAATAGCAGGAATCTGCTGTGAAGAAAGGGAGCAGTTACTTCCAGAGTAGGAAAGAGGTGTATCTCCCTGAAAGCAAGTGTGACAGTCTGAATATTTAAGAAGTGCTGTCTGTTGCAATATAAATCACGTGAGAAGGATGTACCCGTTTTGTTTTTTTAAAACCAGTCAGGAAGTTCTCTTGGACTTGTGAAAATGCAAATGTATCTGGGGATATAACATGGCTTTGTTACAGGAGTATGAAAGAAGCGAGCGTAAGCAAAAAGCATCTTGCCACGTCAGGTTACTGGCTAGACTTGTGATTTTTGTGACACAGATTGTCAGAGCTGGCTTTCCCTTCCTATAGTAATCGATTTGTGCTGTCTCCAGCTCCACTGCTCACTAGATGTCTGCCCAGCTTCCTCGAAGGAACACTGCAGTATCCAGTAACTCTGTAAGCTGAATAAAAATAGTGTTGTAGCTTCCCTTTAATAAAGGGATTGACAGATGCCAGTTGCAATGCAATCACATACCTTTTTAGGGTATGGAGTAAATGCTCACTATAGCCAAAAATGAAGGGGCGGCAGGGAGGAAAGAAGTTGTATAGATCATTCTTCCTGTTGGTGTATCAGATCATGAGCACAAAAGGCAAAGAGCATCTCAGCCAGCTGGGGGGAATCGAGTGCCTGAACCCAACTCTAACCCATTTCTGCTGACGTCTGCTCTGCACGATCACTGGAAGCAAACTAGATGGAGCTGGAGATTACCGACTTTGAACCCTGCAGAAAGCACTGGCCTGAGGATACAATTTAGCAGGCTGAAAACCCCATGCTGAATTTCTGGCAAGCACTAGTGATTGGTGTGAAACACCTGCCTGTACAGCCTCTGACTTTGGGCTCGGCATCATGTGAATTTCCCAGTGATCTCTGTCTAGAATAGCAACAGGAGCAAGATATGAAGGTGATCTGGAAAGGCAGAAAAGAATGCATGCCCTGCTCTAAGGGTGGGTTGGTTTTTTTTTGGTGGATATTTCTGTCTCTGCTCTTTTTTCTCTCTTCCCCAGCATTCTTGGGAAAGCCTAGTCCACATGTAGATGTCAGAATTACAGTTCACTTGTGCCTATGTGAAGACAAATTCAAGCTTTTGCTTTTATGGGTCTGCCCTTCATCCTCTTCTGATGTGCTGCTTTCCTTTTTTCCACCTTATTGCCGCTGTCCTTTCACCCCTGTCTCCTTTGAACACGTTCCGTATGGCTGGGGCTGAATGTGTTCACTTCTCAGAAACCTCTCAGACCTCTGTTTTGATTATTTTTTTTCCCACCAGAGATGTCTCTTCATTTATTGTTCTTTAAAGACAGAATTGGATGAAGTGATTCTCACCAGGGCTGTGTTGTTCCTCAGCCTCCTTTCTTTTCCCCGATGCTGCCCTATGTGTCATCCTGCTTTGAGAAGATGACTTCTAATCTGTTAAGAAGATGGTGCTATAAAGACCTGAACACTTAATAATGAACCTGGACATTGAATTCAGGCTATTGTTACTATTATCTGCAGCACAGGCATGAGTGATGCCTAGGAAAGAAACAGGAGTCAGGATGTGCAGAATATCTGAATTTCTGTGTCTGACCCACATTTTTCAAAGTCAGCAATTCTTCCTATCAACTTCCATGGTTTCTGCTTATAAATACAAAGCTGGATGGTTCCCTAGGCAAATATGTCTCAAATATCAGAGTTCATAACCAGTCAAACTAATTAAAAAATAATAATCAAAAAACCTCACTGCAATACTAGTGGTATTATACACTTCTTAATGCGTATTTATTTTTATACATGTATGTGTTTACATATGTGTGGAAATTTGATGTCTTAAAAAACAGTACTTCCTTTAATTTTTTTTTGTTAGCTGGACATTAATGAGGGTAATAACTAACAGGTTGTCTAGGGAATGGTCTCTGTGGGCCAGGTTCTTTCTATAAATAGAAGTAACTAATTACATCAGGTGATCACATGTTTACGTGCAGCTTATCCAGTTTATTGGACCCTCCTGCTTATCAGGTTGGAGGCAAAAAAGTTCTGCTTCATGCCTTGGAGGAAACTTTCCTGATTCCCCGTGAACCTCCGGATTGCCTGTGCACGAGGGCACAGGGAGGAGGCAGGATCCCCAGTGAAGGCAGGAAGGGAGCTGAGGTAAGGTAGATGAACGCTTGCTTCCATGAGGTTCTCTTCCCAAGATGAGAGTAGCAGGAGTGGTTTGATGAAGGATTCACGTAAATAAGTTCATTGGCGTTGATATTCACAGAATACTCACAAAATTTATGATACGCTCGTGAAATGGTACCTGGTTCTTAGGAGCACAGTGGTGCTGCTGCCAGAGACTGGGACTGCTGGCCAAGCCCTTGAAATGTTGAACACTGGCAGGTCTAGATGGTAAAAATAAGCACACAGTGAAGGAAATTTTGGGATCTGGCATACCCAGCAATGCTGCTATTTAAACCTTTAGGAGTTCACTCTTCCTCCGCTCTTGTAGCATCGTGTAGACAGTGTAGTGTACCTTTATTTTTTCCTTGGATACATCTTGTTCCTCGCTGTGTGCCCATATAATGGTGTTTTAATCCTGCTTCTGTTTACCGTCTGTTGCTGAACCCTTGTTTCCAGCTCTGGCCATGCTGTTGGAAAGATGCATGCTAAGCAGATGCAGCGTTCCAGATGATGGGATAATTGGTGACCTGTGAAACAGTCATTTTGGTTCCCTTCCTTGCATAGTGGCAGCCAAAATAATCATGTCCTGACCTGTTTGGTGGTGTGCAGGAGTCCTTGCCGGATGTTACTAATTTAGAACTTCTTATGTGCACACTCAAGACTTTCACTTCAGTGTAAACAAAGCTATGCTGGCTGCTGTCAAGCTTTTTTCACAGGTTCCCTCAGGAGCTGTTGTACCACAGGTAGAAGTATAGTGGGTGATGCTCTAGTTAATGTGAATTGTGCTGCTGGCTTAAAATAGGTATAACTTATAAATAATGTGAGCGTAATTGAGGCCAGAAAGTTGCTGAAACTGTTAGTTTTAATGTGATCAGGTCATTCTTAGAGGGCTGTAAAGAAAAAAAATTATCCTGGGCTTATCTTTGGTGGTCTCTGCATTGGTGCTTGAGAAATCTTTGGCTTTTTCAGGAAGATTGTTCCTTGTACAGCTGAATGTCACAATTTATCCATGTTAATGAGCAGAACTTGGAGACTTCACTGAATAATTTGAGGAATAACAGTGGAGGAGAGGAGGGAGCTGATAGTATTCCTAATAACCACCTCTAAGGTAATTGGAGTCTGACTTCTGTCTTCAGAAGCTCTGTGTTGATGCAGGAGTAAAAGAGGAAGGTAAGGGAGTTGCAGTGGGGAGGAACTCGCCGCAGGCTGCAGCTGTTGGCTTGTTTGGTGTGGTTTTACTCTGTCTAAGGTAGAGGCTCAGGGTTCCAGGTGTCCTCCTCCAGCCGGGTTTGGGAGCAGCTGTGAGCAGAAGTGTGTAACTTGGGCGCAGTAGAAATTGTTCCAAAAAGCTGAATTTGTAAATGATGCAACTTTGCCTGTTTCTCAATGGGGCTCTTGTAATGCCCTGACAGTGAGGTTGGTTTCCTGGTTTGTTTTAGCTGCCATTGAGGCCCTGCTGTAGGAAGCCAGGGAGCCTTGTTCTTTATGAAGCTGGTAGAACAGCTGTAGCTCTATCCATCATAGGGATAAATAGGAGTCCGTAGAAGAGCCGAAAGCCTTCTTCCCTTAACTGGCAAACATATCTAGCATCCTTCATTATCAGCCTGTCATTGAGTCTTGGTCAGTTATTTAAGTTTCCTGAGAGGGAAAAATGTTTTTACCTGCATTTTTTCATGGTGTTACTATTTTCCCCCCGCACAGAAAAAAATATTTAAGTCCGATTGTTGAAAACAACTGACGTGAAAGATAAATTATTGAAGAAAGCTTCACCAGGCACTGGTTTGTTTTCCTGCCACCATTATCCCAGCTGGTAGCTGGCTGTATCCTGGTGGGTCCAAAAGTAGTGTCAACGTGCCTTTGACGCACGATGGCCAGGAATGCAGTGTGTAAATAACCTCAGGTCTGCTTATAACTGGTTCCTTTGAGAGCTACGGCCCAGTTTGTATTGGAGAAGGTGCCATTCCTTGGAGCACTTGTTTACCTATTTATTGAGGTCAGCAAAGTGAGGAGTAATTACGGGATTTAGACTTGACAACAGGCTTCTGATGTATGAGAGCCCCAGAGTGTGAAATTGAAAAGCTAAGTGGCTTCATGCTATTGTTTGCTTGATAAAAACTCCTAATATGCTCTTGAAGATTTTTTTATTTTGTCATAGCCGTTTAAGTTTTATTTGAGGGATAGAGCATTGCGTTCTGACCGTGGCAGAGCAATGCTTGACAACACATCTGATAGGAATTTCAGGAGATAACTAAACTTTTTCAGAAAAAGCCATGAGACAGATATTATATGGCAAATGACTTTGTAGTCAGTGTAGTGGTTTTTGACTAGGCAGTGATAAACATCTCCTTTAGTTTTCAGAGGCTTTGTATGACTTAGTCTTCCAGGTGTTTTTAAGTCAGCCTGTGTTTTTCAGAGCTGTCTTTGTCTTAAATGCAGAAACACATCCTGCTGAGCAGGTTTGATTTGGGTCACACCAAACCCCCAGGTAAACAGCGGTGGCCATCACTCTTGTCTGTGGTGACGGAAGGGGAAACTTTCTGAAATGAAGAGTTAGTGAAATTGTACTGAAAAGCGCAACTGACTGGTGTGTAGTTGAAAGGAGATGTGTTGTAACCGAAGATAAAGTGGGAGCTGTACAATTCCAGGTCCTGTTGGCAGCAAACACTGGCGGCTGGAGCTGTGCATGCTAATGAACCCATGAAAGATAGGGAGAAAAGGGCCGTGGTGCTCCTGCCAAAGTGCTAATTCTTACCTTGCTTATGAAGATCAAGTATCTTGCTCAGATTTAAAAATCAGTTTCTTTTATGCTTACAGTAAAAGGTTAAAGAATGTGGTCATACCTAGTCAATTAAAACAGCATTCTTTAGCGCTTCCCTGGCTTTCTGCTGAGACCCAGGCAATGCTCTCTGCTTGCTGCGAGGCCAGCAGTGCAGGAGCAGCCTTCATCAGTCTTTGTTAGCATGGTGAGCTGCCTTGATGAACAGTTCATTAACCAGGAGAGGCAGAATCAGTCTTTTAATACACTTGCTATCGCAGCTA
This sequence comes from Eulacestoma nigropectus, assembly GCA_013397775.1. NCBI lineage: Eukaryota > Metazoa > Chordata > Aves > Passeriformes > Eulacestoma > Eulacestoma nigropectus. The sequence continues at coordinate 207,498 of VZTE01002110.1, forward strand.
GGCCCTGACAGTGAGCAGAAAACCTCAGGAGGCTTGTCTGAGCGCTAAAACCTTGCTGCTGCTCTGAAACAAATCTTTTCCCCTCCTTCCACAGGCCTTTGGGTAGCAGCATTCATTAAAATGCTTCTCTAATAGTACAGTATATGTAGGATTTCATGGTTCAAACACAGCAAATGGGACAATAACATACACACTTGAAGAAGAAACCTGTTCTGACTCTTCCAGGCATCTCTCAAGGTTCACCGTGGTATTAATTGTTTCATTGTAAAATGCGTAAGATTGAGGTAACAGTTAAAACAAATAACCAGAGGCATCTGGCAGCGCGTGGATCCCTGGCACGCCGCACGTCGGAATGGGGCAGACGTGTTCCCAGCAGTTCAGGCACGCTCGTCGGGAGCTTCAGAGGGTGAAATTTCACTAGGAACAAATCAAAGTCTGTGGTTTTTTCCCCCTGGGGTGTTGGGAGGGGAAAGGGGAATGGGCCAGATGAATCCGTACTTGGTGTAGCTGCAGATCTAAGAGCTCGTTTTCTAGCAGGAGTAAAACCTGAGCTATTGCAGGATGCACCTTAGGATTCAGCATGGATTTATGCTGCAGCAAGCACATGGGAATCATTTGTTACTCTCCTCCTTCCACCCTCCTTCCCTGCTTCTGTTAGCAAAAGATTAGTTTGGGGCAGGGAGTTACTGCTTCATCCAAGCATTTGAGGTGAAGCAGCCAGTAGTGGAGGCTTTGGTGCTCTCATCTAGAGCCTGATCTCTTGTTCATCCAAGCCCTCCAGGAAATGAGAAACATAAGCTGCAGGTATGTCAGTGCATATATGCAGAGCTCTGCGTTTCTGGAGCGCCTGGAACACGGAGGCCTCTGAAACCCTGCACTCCTCCTCAAAATGGCTGCCAGATGTGTTGGCTCTACTGAATTCCCCAGAGCCTGACACCAGAAATGCTGAGGTTATTACCAGCTTGGTTCTTGCTGTGTTCTTCCTTCAGTCTTCCAGGCACAGTGTTGCAAGAGCGAGCGTGACCCCGGATGGCTGCAGTACCTGCGGAGGCTGTCGCTGGCACGCGGGCGAGCTCGGGGCAAGGCTCGCTGGGACTCTGTTTAAACAAAGGAAGTGTGTTTGTTTTTACAGTCCAGGCTTGGGAGCCTGGGCTGGGATCCTGTGCCATTTCCCTGTGCTAGGAGCAAGATTCTCGAGGAAGACAGCCTTTCCCTTTGCTGCAAAGCACAGCTCTTCCTGGCCAGCAAGTATGCATCTTTATCCTCTCTGGCTTGTCAGGGCTGGAGACTGGAAAGCTTAACTCGGATTTGGTTTGATATTTGTAGGTGCAATAAACAGTATAGAGACTCCTGCCATGAATCACGGTCTAGCTTCCCATGTTTGTGTGGCTTTCTTGGGCCGGTCTTATAAGCTACTGTACTTCTTGATCGCCTTGTAACCCAATCAGTCCCAGTGGATCCTTGAAATCGGTTTCCCAGTCAGTGGGAAATGGAGCTTCCAGATCCTGCGATAGAGCATCTGTGTGTTCAGCACAAGAGAGTAGACTTGCTAAGCAGCTGCCTCAAGCAAAAGTCAGGAAAACTTTTAAAAGTATTATCTTAAGCCACACTGCATGGTAAATGGCTGTTTTTTGCCAGCAGGTACATTTTCAGCTGCTGCCACAGTCAGCAGTTTGCTCAAATAACAAATCTTAATGATAAAGAGGTGTTGGAAAGTACTTTAGTTAGTAGTAGGATCTGTAAGGAAAGTGTATCCTCTAACATATGCTGCTCTGCCTTTTACTGAGGAAAAGTGTTTCTCAAAATAGTCCTCCTTACTCTTTGGTCTAATTTGCTTTGGTTTATTTCTAGCATCAAAATGAAAATGTCATTTCACTGTGATACAGCTTTTATAGTAAGTGCAGATCTATGTGAGTAGGATGTATCCTGTGCTTCGTAGCCAAGGCAAGCTGTATATGGTGACACTTTTAAGAATATTTGGGTTGTCTTAAGATAGAGGGTGGTTTCCACCATTAAGTAAGTGTGCCCAGGGATGGAGTACATGGGAGGTGGTGGGTAGACTTCATGGCAACTCGTTCAGTTGGACTCACTGCAAATCCAAGGGATGGAAATGCCTGGATGTATGACTGTGCTTGCTGCATGGGAATCTGTGTGGTCTCACATGGAGTAATCAAGTTATTTAAGGAGGTGTGGTGTTAGGGGGGAGGTATGTGTGTGGCACAGCCGTGAATCTTCCATTTATCTTTGCTGTTCGAGTCTGAGAGTGCTCTGAAACCGTGGAGCTGAGATGGGTGTCATGGAAGACTGGCTTCTTGGAGGTGTCTGGCTAAGTGGATGTATGGGGGAGCGAATCCAGGGAGCTTCACCATAAATAAAAGGAAGTGCCTGGGAGCGGAACTGCAGAGCTGCCCTGACTCGGGCTGTGTGTACGTGAGAAGAGTTCCAGAAATGACAGTAAATAACAGTAAAGCTTTGCTTTGTGTTTCTCTTGTAGCAACCCTCCGCTGAGCGAGGAGATGCTGCCTCCGGGGGAGTGGATGTGCCACCGCTGCACCGTGCGCCGCAAGGTAAAGCCTCTCAAAACAGACACGATCCCTGCCCTTCCAACTGGCCATTTGAAACCTGAATCCTGTGGTTTATACCTGCCTCTCCCTTCGTGTGTACTTAGACAACCAGAGCTGCTCTTTGTGCTCGCATTTGTGAAGGGCTTTGTTAGGAAAGGGCTTAAAGAAACCTAAGGGGTCTTGGTGAGACCCTCACGATATTTTAACCTCACTGCTAGGAGCTAAAACTGAGGTGCCTGATACCTTCTTGTCAATCTGTGCCTTTTAAACTGTTTTCCTTCCCCCCATTTCTGGAAAGGAGGGAGAGCTGAGGCACAGAGGAAATGGGAATGGCTCCTGTGCTCAAGGAAGTGAGCTGTCTACAGGCAGAACAGGAGTCACGTTAATGCAGCTTTGCCATCAGGGCTGTGATTCTAGTTAATTTGTGTTTTTCAGAAGTGTGACTTCACAGCAGTTGTACATCAGCAGAGGGTGAAATCACAGTGAGTTATGATTTCCTGGGCTGTTGAACAGGATGGGGAGGAGATGATTGGGCAAGATTGTAGCTTGTCTTCTTTTTGCCTTGATGCTCTTTCTCCAGGAAGCTGTCTTGCACAATGTAAACATCTTATTGCTGCGATCACGTAAGGCTGCGTAGCAGAGGGTTTAGAAACTGCACTAAGCTATCTAGCAACTGTTCCCTTGAAGTGACACCCAAAACAGATTGGAAGAAAACTGTATGCTCAGCCTTTTGTTCCTGAAGTGATTGCCTTGTTATGTTTCCAGGGTACTGTTCAGCCATCTGCCAACAATAGATATGAAGGTCACAAATCAAAAAACAAATAATAAAGTAAAAAGGGAGAGAAAAGGAGAAAATCCCCAACTTTTCTATATTAAAAATTGCCTGAAAACACTTTGCTCCCTTTGCAGACCGTGTTAGTGATGGAGTAGATTGGTTCCTCCATACAGGTGATGCTATCAAGCACTGGAGCAGTGCACAGTTGCCCATCCTCGGCCATGCAGCATCTCCTCCTGTTGCAAAATGGATCTTGTGGTGATGGCAGTGTATAGTTGTTCTCTGCTGCACCTTGTTCAAGACTCCTGTCATCAGGAGATAGCAGAGTGTTGTTTGTATATTGTGCTTGTATTCTCAAGATGACCACCTCAGCCCGTCATGGGTTTGTATGCAGTGCCAGGGTTAGTAGACTGCATCAACAGTCAACGGTCTGCTGTGGAGTTTCTCAGTGTTGGTAGCAAAGTAAACAGTTGTCTGATTTGTCAGGTGTTTAGGACTAGATGCTGTGAAATGTTGTCCTGATCTGGACTCAAGCACAGCTACCCTGAAAGGAGAGACACATGGTAATGTTCTTCCCCACGCTTGGTTCTCCTCAGCTGTTCTGTCACCTGTACCTTAGCTGCCATCAGACTGTTCTTGATCGAGACTCTAATGACTTCAAGGGGGAAGTTGTAGTGAGTGGCTCGAGCGTTTTCAGATGCTGTTTTTCTTCAATCACATATTTGTCAAGGTTGATGTGCTTTGTTTGTGGCCTCCATGATAAGCCTGCCTATTCATGTCGTGCAGAAGCGAGAACAGAAGAAAGAGCTGGGGCAGGTAAATGGATTGGTGGACAAATCTGGGAAAAGGACCACCTCCCCCACCAGTGACGCAGACCTGTTGGACAGGTCTAGCAGCAGCATCAGGGCTAATGCGCATGCCAGGATCTTGGAAAGGAGAGCGAGCCGGCCTGGCACTCCCACATCCAATGCCAGCACCGAGACCCCCAACTCAGAACAGAATGATGTCGATGAGGACATAATTGACGTGGATGATGACTCTGCCATTGCAGAAATGGACTGTGGGCAGCCCCAGCTGAAGCGACCCTTTGAGCTTCTTATTGCTGCTGCCATGGAAAGGAACCCAACGCAGTTCCAGCTGCCGAATGAACTGACCTGCACCACAGCACTTCCAGGTGAGCGGTGGCTTGTCTGGTGTTGGTGAAGATGTCTGCAGTTGCATCCTGCTGCCATCTTTCCTCCTTTCCCTCTTGACTCCATAGTAGTTGTGGCTCCAGTGGTGCTCGCTGGTGAAAGCAGAGGGTACCCCTGGCTCTCCTCCAGCTGCCCAACAGCAGATGCCTTTCAAATCTGAGCTGTGGGGACACTGCAACTAGACACTGTGTCCATCAGGACTTGTGATAGATGCTTGTTTTTCTCACCTTTGTCTAGATCATCAATATGAAAAAAATCAGTTGTCAAAATACTGGATTTTTGATTTATGATGCAATAATACAGTAACAAAGTAGTGAGTAAATGTATAGGATGTCACTGAAATTACTAAGTGTGTAATATATCTGCCTTTAAAGACAGTCTCTGTCACTTAAGGCTAGATTTAGTGGTTGGTAGAGGTTTCTTAAGCAGCAGTCTCGGACTTTTCTGTCTGTCTCTGTCTGAGATGATAATATGTATCTACCAGAAAACAAATCTCTGCTATGTGGATAACCAAAGCTTTTTAAAATTTCCTTTTCAGGTACTAGTAAGAGGAGGAGAAAGGAAGAAACCACAGGAAAGAATGTCAAGAAAGCACAACACGAGTTAGACCACAATGGTTTGGTTCCCTTGCCGGTGAAGGTCTGCTTCACATGCAACAGGTACTTGTTCTTCCAGGGAAGCTGTTCAGTGTAGCTGCAGCCTTCACAGGAGCAAAGTTCTTGCTAAACAAAGTAGATTACCTGTTCCCTTTTCCATTCTCCTTCATTACTTACTTAAAATCCTCTAAACAAATGGGAGAATATTCAACTTTGCTAAATCGCAGGTGTTTAACAACAGCAAGTGTAGGTCTGGCTGTAAAGAGTTCTAAAATGTAGCCTGAAGATTGATAAGATTGAGCCATCTTGTCTTCAGTGTTTTTCTGCAAAGAAATACTCTAAAGTGATGGTGGTTTAGTAAATGGAGATGTTTGTTTATGGTTTGTGAAGAAAGCGTGCGAGGAGGTGACCTTTAGGAAATAGAAATCTACTCAGAGATTTATAAGCCCAAGGCAAATGGGAATATTGTGCTGAAATTGTAAATCTGAAAACCAGTACAAAATACTGATGGGTTTTGTCGCTGCATAAAAAAATGCATAGATCAATCCCAATTCAAAATGTCAGTGAAATTGAAACCTTTATTTCAGGAACCCAGTCAGAGTGAGTTTCTGGAAATGGGATGGAGACTCAGGTGGGCTTTTGTGGAGATCAACTGATGGCTTTGTCATAGAGCAAAGACTTTTAATCCTGGGGATTCAGATGTAGTTGTTTTTCTGGAGTTTGAGACTTGTTCTGAGAACATCTTGTTGATGTACACGTCCCAACGTCACACATGATTCCTCTAAGGAAACTTGTAATTACCTAAATCTGAGATTTCCTTTTGATCTCTGAATTTTGCTTCTAATAAAGATTTTTGCCTTGAGTGGGTTTTGAAGAAGGTCCATATAGATCAAGTTACAAATCAGAAATCCTACTTTTTGGTGCAAACAGTGTAGAGGATAAACTGAAGTGGTCAGCCAAGCTTGCCTGAATGTTCTATTTATACTTTGCATGGGGGATAAGATTTGGCTCTCTCTTTGCAGGAGTTGCAGAGTGGCACCTCTAATCCAGTGTGATTATTGCCCACTCCTGTTCCACATGGATTGTCTGGAGCCACCGCTTACTGCCATGCCTCTGGGTAGATGGATGTGCCCAAATCACATAGAACACGTGGTGGTAAGCAGGACTATGATTGCAGTATGGTAACCGGATGCTGGAGTGGAACCTGGCAGGTCCATTACAGGACAAAGCACAACAAATGTAAAACAGCTTCTGAGCTTTTATTGCTCCCTGTAACGCTTGTAAAGCTCCTGCTGCAAGCAACGCACTCTCCAAAGGAATATGATGCTGCTCTCTGCAATAAGATATAAAGATGGGGGAACTCCTTCCTGTAACTGAAACTGACAGCTCAGATTGTGGCTCACTGACAGCTTGTCTAGTTTTTGACTGGACTCTTTAAGATCTAGATAAGCTTCCAGAACTGGGATACAAAGCAGCACAGTGCTACAAATAGGGGAAGTAATTCTTTGCATGCTTAACCCAAAAAACTTTCATTCCAAGAGGGAGTTTTCATTTTTGGAAAAGCAGTGTACTTGAGACTTAAATACTCAGGAAACAGGGGGCTGAAACAAAGAGCTTTTTCCCAGACAAACTGCTTCTGAGAGCATTGATGCTGCTTAGTCGGCCTCTAAATGCGTTTTGTATTCATCTCCAGCAATGTGCCCTTTAACAGAAATGGTTAGTGCTGCAGGAAACAAATAGTCTAAAGCTGAGCTGATGCTGTACTGCCAGTGCTACGAGGCATTATGAAAGTCTTAGGGTGCCTTAGAGTGACCTGCAGATCCCTAACTCCTGTGGCATTATCTGATCACCCAGCTGAACCAGAAGAACTTGACCCTGAGTAATCGGTGCCGAGTATTTGACCGGTTCCAGGACACCATATCTCAGCACGTTGTCAAAGTGGATTTCTTAAACCGAATCCATAAGAAACACCCTCCGAATCGCAGAGTTCTTCAGTCAGTGAAGAGGAAAGGTCTGAAGGTATGTGTAAATAAGCAGTGGTGGGTGAAATCCCCTGTGTATGAATTTTAGTTTGGAAGGGAAACCAGCACATTCCTTGGGGCAGGAGAAGGAAGACGGGGTCTGAATGATTGTGTTGGTGAGAGATCTGGGAGTCAGCAGTCACTACCTGTAGGATTTAAGAAGATCTCTTTCCTTCAGCCATAAGGCTCAATTATTACAAGTAAGCACTTAAATCTAGCACAAGCATAGAGGGTACAACACAAAACTTCCTGAAGGTGGCCCTACAGTCAGATTTGGGGTTGTGTTTGCTGCCAGGATGCCTGAAAACTGCCGTACAGACTTCCCTTGGCTGTTTTTTCATGATTTCTCTTACTCTGTAGCCACCATGTTGTACCAAAGTCATGCCCAACCTAAGGGAATAAAACCTATTAATTTCAGCATGGCTACATCAATATAAAGTACTCAGTCCTTGATACTTCTTATGTTGTATCTGCAGGGTTCCTTTGGGTGAGAAAGCAGCAAATGCAAAGTTTAGTGCTGATCAGGCACTTAGTTTAACTAGTCATTCTTGAGTAATTGTTCTCATGTGTGATCTTCTTTCTCCTCAATGTAGGTTCCTGATGCTATAAAGTCCCAATACCGGCTTCCACCCCCGTTACTCGCGCCTGCAGCAATTAGAGATGGCGAGCTGATCTGTAACGGGATCCCTGAGGAACCCTTGCAGAAGCACCTTTTGAACACTGAGCACTTAGCCAGCCAGACAGAACAACAGGAGGTAAATGAAGTCAAATGCTCGGACTCTGTGTGTGTAGTTGCTTTGGTACAAAGTTCCCCTTCCACTTCAGTCACGATGGAGCAGTTGTCTAGGAAACCAATCTCAGGCTCGCGTGTGAAGGTGATAGCTTGTCTTGTCTCTGACACCCTTGCCCATTAAAACTTCACTTTGACTTTCCAGGTGAGATGTAAAATTCCTCATTTGGCACTTCAGGGAAGTGGTGCAATAGCCCTCTGGCTTTAAGAGTGGAGTCGAGGGCCTTCTGTCTAGACGTCATCTTTATTTCGTGGCTGAGGGGAAATACTTTGCACTTTGATTATGTAAGGCTGCTCTCTGACATGTTTATTCATAAGTTAACGTCCCATTTCTGGGTCGCTTTTTATTGCGGATGGACTTGGACGTGTAAATCAAGGTCAAATGACTGTTTAAATCTTGTGTGAAACTCCTGGCCAGATTCCACAGTGTGAAGGCATTGCAAACAGTCAAGAATTAAGTCCTTCTGTTAGCTCGGACAGGGCTCTCCTATGTGGCAGATGCATATCCACCAAGGAGCTTAAAACTTAGAATAAATCTTTTGGTCTTCCTCCACTTTGTGTAAAGGGAAAGTGCTTTCCACCCCAGCTTTCTACTCCCTATACCTGAGGTAGAGCAGCATTTCTTTCCAACATGGTATAAAAAGAAAAAGTTGGAAGACTGTGTTTGGCTAGAAACCCAAATTAGTGAAAGGTGAAAGCTGAAGAGTTGCAGCACTTAACAAGTGTAGAGAAGGAGGAGTTTGGGAGTGAGGAAATGCTGCCTTCTCCCTCCTTTAATCTCAGCCCTTCTTCTGTCCTTTTCCCAGCATGGAGATAAACAGTATATAATTTTGGTTGCACTTTCGTACCTCCGGACGAAATTTTCTCCTAATTGTAGATGAGCTCCAGAGTAGATTCTGTAGTTCCAGACTGCATCTGAGCAGTCAGCACCTGGATTTCCTCGAGCTGGGTGAACGATGGAGTAACTGTAGAGGTTTGGAGCACTGCTGCCTCCAGAGCTAACCTGCACTTCTTTTCTTCCTTCCAGTGGCTCTGTAGTGTTGTTGCGCTCCAGTGCAGCATATTGAAACATTTATCTGCTAAGCAGATGACTTCGCTTTGGGACTCTGAACAAACAGAGAAGGCTGATATTAAGCCTGTTATTGTGGCAGACGGCTCACTCGCCAACCCTTACCAGGCAGCTGACAAGGCACCCACACCTTCCCTCTATTCCATGTCATCCTGCACCTCAGGGATTACCACCCAGAATTCCTTGAGCTCCTCGCAATCCCAGCAGACTTTGTCACAGGAAGATGTTAACTGCAGCTCTTGTATAGATAAATCCAAGAAGGCGTCTTCTTGCGGGACTTCGAATGGGCCGACAGCCTCTGACATTAAAGTGAACGGGCCTCATTTCTATGGTGTTTCATCCGAATCCTCAGCACAGTTGACTGACTCCCAGAGGCTCATGGGGTCTGGGAACACAATACCTGTTTTGTCTCATCGGCAAACGTGGCCTCGGCCCCTCACGCCCCCAGCGAGTTGTGGACTTCTGAATCACACCATTGGAACCATTGTCAAAACAGAGAACGTAGCAGGACCCGTTTCTTGTGCACAAAGGGGTTCTGCGCCGGTCACGAGTTTGCCTACGTCCATCTCGAGCTCCTGTGCCAGCCTGGAGACCACCAGCACTTTGCAAAGGAAGAACGTGCAGACGCAGATCGGGCCGCCGCTGACGGCAGAGCTGCGGGCCGGGGGCTCCCCGCTCAGCGCCACCCGGGCTCTCACCCCTCCCCAGGCTGCAGGAGATGGGATCTCAGCTGTTGGGTCCACAAACAGATTCTGTTCACCAGCACCACCTTCAGGTACATGCTGAGCCGCTGACCTTGGCCCCGGGGCTGAGAAAAGCTCCGGCTAAACGTCATTCAGAACCTCAAGGCAGTAGCCCTGTGCCCTCATTTGACTGGGGATTGGGCTTTCTGTGGAGAGCCAGCAGGAGTTTCTCAGGTTTTCTCTGTCTTAAGCCCCTTTATGGGAGCCATGGGATGTATTTTTGCTAGCTGCCTATACTTGAGAGGGGAACTCTGTCCTGAGAAGCAGGATAGTAGGTCAGTTGAATTCTGGAAAGCAACAGTAGCTTTATATCACTTGGCTCCTGCCTCGCTGTTTCAACAGCTGCTGCTTTAAAACCCCAGCGCTGCTGTAAAACCACTGGTTTGTTTCAAATGGCCATTTGGATTGCAGGGTAGTCAGTCCTTCTCACAAGAGCAGCTCTCTGGGATCTAATCTAGAGTAACTCTTCAGGCAGTGGTTGTGTCCCCTACTGCAGGTGTTGTTGGAGTCTTCAGCTGCACAGCCTTGATGTTGGAGAAATGTGGGCTTGGGGAAGCTGTAGTCTGCTTAGGATCTGTTGGTCTGATACAGGGTAGTTATGGACTTTGAATGTGCCAGAGATCCCGAATTGTACCCAACAAACTTGCTAAATAATAGCAAGGTGTATAATAAAGTGTATATAACCATTTCTAGTGTAGAAACATAAAGTCACAGATGTTGATAGATGTTGGAGTAACTGCCCACAGCTCAAATTTTGCTAGAATAAACTTTTACATACGGCATTTTCTTTTCCCTCTCCCCACACCAGCTCAGCACTCAAACCAGCGAACCCTTTGTGCAGGTTGGGTGGGAGCAGTCACTGAAAAGCACATGACAGAGCTGTGTGTCACTTCTCATGCAGTTCCGTCCTGCTCAGTGTCAGGCTGGTGTGGAGTGGCTCAGGTCTGGTGGGTGTAAAGCAACAGGGCAATGTCTTTTTATAATCCTTTCTAAAATTCCTCAATGAGTAACTTCTAAGCTCTGCCTCACCTTTGGAAACAGTCCCCGGGGTACTTGGCCTCCTCCTGAATAAACTTGGTTACTCTGAGGCTGCTGATTTGACCATGCCCTGCTTAGAAATGCAAGGCTGGGAGAAGTTCTGGTAGAGGAAATGAGACCCTATTATAGAAAACTTCTTGCTTGTGGTTTGAAGAGCACTGCAAACCCTACATAATTTTGCAGTCACTTAAGATGTTAAATAATTGCCTCTGGTGCAAAGCTTGTGTTCTACAAAATCATTACTTGCTGCAGTGTCTCTTGGGGAAGGTGTAAGCATTTAAATTTTCCATCTAACACGATGGATATATATATTTATAACAAAAATTGTGGTGTGCAAATTTTGCTGCCGAGTACAAAAATGCAAATTGCTCATGACTGTTTTTGCCATAAATTTCAGTAGTTATAAGCAAACCAACTCAAGAAGATCTGGTGTTGACAACATATTACAGGGATTTTGTTTCCTGGCATTTGCCACTGCCTCTTTCAGCTGCATGGCCACTTCCAAAGCAGGAGGATTTTACTTTGTAAATAATAAAATCTGCTTATGACTGTCACATTCCTTCTGGACAATGATGTGCACGCCAGACTTTATAACAGTGTAGAAATAAAACCAGGGCAGTTGTACTTTTTACGGATGTTGAGACCTAGACAATCTACTTGGCAAATGTCTCTTAGGTTTTATAAATTCTTCAAGCTCCTGGGGAGTTGGTACTCATCTTTCCAGTGCCACCACAGGGAGCAGGAGATTAAATGCATAGGTCAAGAATTCCTCCAGCAGCTGGAGACGAGGTAGAAGCCACGTTTGGCTCTGCGTAGGAGGCACACACAAGCCTTTCTGTGAGCAGAAGAAAGCTCCTGGCCTCTAGTTCAGGCCTTTTTCAAAGCATGACTATGAGCAAAATTAGTCATTTGGAGCAGCTTGGCAGCCGAGGGCAGCCCGAGGGCTGGGTGCGTGTCTGGTGAACGTCACAGTGACATCTCTTCTCTCCACCATCTCTCTCTGTAGATGGTAAGGTCAGTCCCAGCACCTTATCCATAGGAAGCGCTTTAACTCTACCCTCATCACTCACTTCAAACTCTGCAGCTATGTTGGACTTCACCAGTTCCCTGAAAGCGTTTATGGACGGGGGTGAGTATTTAATTCATCAACAGTCTCTGCTAGCCCTGTGTGTTTGCTTCCCTAAAGCATTCCATCTCTGCTTGAGGAAAACTTCCAGAGATAAAGAAGGGCGGCAGTCAGGTGAGGGAGGGGCTGGGTGTACCTTACCTTAAATATGTCACATGCTTCCCTGCTCCTAGTGTTGCCAAGGCAGCAAGGCCAATGAAGTGTTTCTGCCTGAAGCTTTTCTGGGGAAGAATCACAACTGGGCTGCTTTCCAGGTGGAATTCACATGCAGAAACCTGCAGCCCTGTCGTGTTGTGGTGCGAGCTGCAATCCAGAGCTGCTCCTGGCAGATGTAAAGTCCAGCAGCAATAGATCTTGCAGTAGAGCAGTCACCTGAGTGGTGATGCTCCAGTGGGTCCGTTAATTTTATAATTTATTTCTGCTTCTGTCAGTCTCCTAGACTGGCCTGGTTTTTATTTCCTTTTGTTGCACTTGGGAAGAGATGCCAAACATTAGCAGAGTGCCTTCAGGAGGAGATTGCTGAGTAGCAATCGTCAGTAGCACAGCCAGGCTGTTGCCAGAGATGACTCCTACATCTGAAATCTGAAGAACAGCCTCTCTGGCATTGCCAGTGTGACCTTCTTTTCTTGGGTGAACCTCAGCTGCCCAATCCACCCTCTCTGCTATTGGGAAGGGCTCTTACAGCTCTTCCTCATCTCCTTTCCATTTTAACTGTTGTTGATGTGGAGAAAGCTCTTGGAAGAAGAGGTTACCCAGCCTCCTTGCTGCAAGAAAGCAGACCTCTGTAAGGCTTTACAAGTATAAACACTTCAGAGTTATCAGAAGATCTGCTCTAAAGCTCATTAATAATACTGTCTGAATTGCCCTGTTTGGTTTAATTGACCCTGCTATGGGCACGTGACTCGAGCGTGAGCCTGCAGCAGCTTCAGAGTTGGTTACAGTTCTCTGTGATGCAGGGCTGGACTTTCTAACCAGGTAACAGAGCTTCAGAGGAAGGACCCAACATGCTGCCCAAAGGGGTGCAGTGGCCACCTCTGCTGACCTGTTGATTCTGAGCCAAAACAGCAGATTTTCAGCTTTTATCAACCCTAGTTCCCCCAAACTTCTGCTTGCTGCCTCGGCTGTAGCTCTCCAGCCGTGGCTGGCACTCACCTCACACTCTGCTCACAGGAGGTGATGTGAAGTAATAGCTCACCTGTGTTTAAGAGTCTTGATATTGCAGAATTGGTCAAGTCTTTGCTGTTGAAGCAAACAGCAGGTTTGAAAGTGGGACAGTTAAATCCACTGCAGCTCAGATTGCACCCTTTCCCTGAATAACTTACTAATTGCTTTTTGTTTATTAACAGAGATTGAGATAAATATGCTGGATGAGCAGCTGATCAAGTTTCTGGCCTTGCAGAGAATACATCAGCTCTTTCCTCCCAAAGCTCAGTCTCTAGCGAGCAATGTCAATTCCCATCAGCAACCTCCTGTGGGAAACCACATTGAAGGTAAGAGCAGCCCTAGAATAGCTGGGTTATGTTGAGCCATAGATTTTGGCACTCCTTTGTCTACCCCTTGAAGGAGATTTCCCTCTTCTTCTGGTATCTGATGCTGCCTTTCATTTTCCTTTCTTCTTATCTCCCTGCTCTGGATATCCACTGACCAGAAACTCTGTCAGGTTCCTCTACTTAATTATTTACAAATTTGAGCAGTGTGAATACTTTTAGTAGCTTCAGATTTTTTGCTGGAAATGTTTAGTGAAGTTGTGTTTTGTTCATCTTAGAATTAGCAAGAGACGGGAAGGTTCATCTCAGGTGCTTGGTGGCTTTTCTTTGCCCTTACCTTTGAGATGGGCAAGAGAAATCTGTGAATTCTTGCTCTCTCTTTCTGGAGGAGCTGCTTGTGATACAAGCACAAGAACAGGAGGAACTGGGGCACAGAATATATGCAGGACATTGTCATTGCCTGTTCAGAATGTCACTGTCAAGCTGAAACCACTAAATATGACTAATGCCAGTAATGGAAAACAACTTGTGTTCCTCTTGGAAATCTCCAGATTCCTGAGTTTGGCTTTGTTTATTAGCAGTGGTGTCACCTAAAGCTGCAGGGTGAACATGGCTTCGTGTTCCTCTGTATGCAGCCAGTCAGTTTAATCTGCTTCCAAGCACCAACTGGCCAGCCTTGCTGTGGAAGCAGTTCTCTGCTCCCCCTCTCCTAGGCCTGGGGGTAAATATCCCAGATAAGATCTTTGGAAGTCAGTCAGTAATCTTTTTCTGAAGCTCTGTGCTTGCCTGCTTTAGCATCACAGCATTCCCTAAACGCTTTGTCAGTCTTCTTGTGATGGCTGCTGCAGGACACAGCAGCAGGCTGTGGTATGAGCTGCCTTCCTGGTCTGGAATTCTTCAGCAGTCTGCCTTTCTCAAGGCAGATTGGTGCTGTCTTAACCCGTCACCCTTTTTGGGCAGGAATGATGCATCCAAGTGGCTGCTTAGCATTGCTGATGAAATGTTAGATCCAAAGCCTTTAGTGAGCCCTGCAGAGCCAGGCAGCTGAAAGGACTCGTGCAGGGCAGCCAGGCAGAGGTGGAACCTGTGATGCCGCTTGGTGTGGCCACTATTCTTGATGTAGGTGCCTCTGGAGTCTTTCATAATCCTCCTGTTCTGTTCTTTGATTTCACCCTCTTGGTGCAATGCTATCCTGCAGATGTGGTATCAGGAGAGGCTTAAACTCAGTGTATAAGGGGTTTTCCTCCAAAAGACAGTGCTGAAATCCTGGCTAGGCCTGTGTGGCCCAATGGAGTTCAATATCTGTTCCACAGAAGATTTTCTGTCCAGTTAACGTGGGCACATGAGTGTGTGATTTGAACTTGGAGCTGCTCTGGAGGCTCAGCCCTGGACCAGCCATTGTCAAGTGTGCCATAGGGACTGACCTGGAGGTAAAAGAGTCCACTCAGTAAATCATCTTGTCTTGGGAGCTGCATTTGTCCCTGCCAAGCCCAGTTCAGCCCAGGTGTTTTTCCTGCAGCTTCACTAGAAATGAAATCACAGCTGTTAAGTTGGTGAATTCACCAGCACCAATTCTTTTTAAGTGGCACTTTGAGAGCAAAGACTGAGCTCTTTGATTACCCAGAGTAGAAGAGATTAAGAAAGAAGCCAGTGGTGGAAGGCTGGTGTGTTGCTCAGCGTGGCTCCATTGTGCACACTCGGTGTTAATGCTCCCCCATTTGCATGGCTTGTGTGGGTTATGGAGAAAGCAGTTTTCTCCGACTGGCAAAAAGAGGTTTAATGCACAAACATTCCTAGAGGGTTGGGAACTGGTGTTTAGACCAAACTGACTGCACCCTCCTTAGGATCTGTGCTTTCTGAGCTGGGGACACTGGGGTCAAGCAGCTTTCCCAGCTGATAACATTGTTCAAGTAATTTCTCTTTATCTTGTAGCGAAAAGAAAGGAAGTGCAAGCCCGGGCGGTGTTCTATCCTCTGATGGGCCTGGGGGGTGCAGTCAATATGTGCTATCGAACGCTCTACATTGGGACAGGTGAGTAGTTTTTTCCTGCCCTGACCTTCCAGAATCAGGGTGGTTCTCCCTGACCCTCCCTAAGGTGTTTGCCAAGTGGGTGTCAAAGGAAACAGACTCATTGTGGCCACTTGTACAGGGATTCTGCACTACCAAGAAGTGTGGAAATCCCCCATCTGCCTGAATCTGTGTGGGTGGCAGCTCTGTCACCTGGTGTCACAACTAGAACAGCTGTCGTGGAGTTTTAATGGAGACGAGAGTTATGGTTTGCTTGCAGGTTTTGTTTCTTGTTGCTTAGATTCTTCTGGTGCTCTGGGTAGACCCAGGAGCAGTGAAATGCTCTTCAGTCTTTGTGGAGCTGCTGGCTCCCTTCCCCCACTGAAACTTTGTTGGTGGCTTATCGAAGCATTATTCATGCGGTCCTGGGAGCAGGACAAAAGCAGTTGCTCCCCTGTTGTTTTGCTAATTGAAGTTTAATTCTGTCTGTTGTTCTCTGCTGCCTGACAGTTTTTTTTTTTTCCAATATGAACTGAGCCTGTTTTGTCCTCCCCCATGACAGGAGCTGATATGGATGTGTGCCTTACAAGCTATGGTCACTGTAACTATGTGTCTGGCAAACATGCCTGCATATTCTATGATGAGGTGAGTGCCTGAGTGTTTTTGGGTTTTTTTTTCATTATTATTATTTTTATTTTTTGGTGTGCATGGCAGTGGGAGCTGGAGATGCAGGCAGCAGGTTGTCTTTGTGTGGTGCTCCTTTTGTGGACTACAAAGTAAGAGCCAGGGCTGTGAATGGTTTTACTCCAGTGGAGGCTGTGTCAGCGTTTTCTGTCAAACCTTTTTCTGAAGCACAGAGCTCTGCCAGCACGATTTCTCTGAGCTAACTGCCTGTGGGCAAGGACTGGCCACAACTCAGCACTGTCACTGCTGGTGTCTAGGGAAAGAAAAGGACATAGATGTGGTCTGATACTTTTTGATCTGGATGTGTTGTTAATAAAAGCTAAACTTCACGTGTCAACATCGAACCTCAGCTGGAACAAACCAGGGAACTGCTCTGAGTCCCTTGTTTTCAGGTGTGATGGGGGAGCAAAGCATTCATAGCGTCTGCAGTTCTCTATAAATTATTTATTTAGCTAAAACTTCAGTTAAGCTCGCAGCATAAACAGAAACCTACAGTTTCTACTTAGCTACAGCCCAGAGATTAGTTTGTTCTTGAAGTAAACAGACCAGCAGGCCTGCCAGTAACAGCACTGCTGGAGATGTCTCTTAGCATGGAAAAAGTCTTTGAAGCAAGATCGAGTCTTTTATATCACCATTTGTCAACCAGCTCTGGAGCAGGATCCAGGATTAACCCAGAGGCAGCTTCAGCCATTCCTCCAGTGCCCTGCAAGCTACCAAACACACTCACTAATAGGATCCTGACCATAAATCTGTGTGGAAGCATCTCCTCACAGTGGTCCATCATAAATCAGGCTCCAGGCACTGACCTTTGACCCTCTAGCAGGTCTCCTATGGCTGTGGTCACTCTGGAGAGGGAGAATTCCCCTTCCTGGAGCTCTCTCTGCAGGTTCTCCTTCTGCAGTGTAGCAGGTTGCTTCAAAACCTACTCCCCTGTGCATGTGAAGTTTCTGTAACTTGATTAAAGCCTTGTAGTCCCTGAGGGACAAGGTCTTGAGCTCTCAGATGATTTCTGTGAGCTAACCTGAAATCTCCTCCGCTCTGTCAACATCCTCCACAAAGCTCAGCTGAGCGTGACGCCGCTTGTGTAACGCTGCGTGTCACGGTAATGTCTGCTGGCATTTCAGCGTCTGCACAAGGCCTGTGAATCCCAGGCTGCCTCTGTCCTGAGGCTGCTGCAGCACGTGGCAGCCCTCTTGCCATCTTGTGCCTGCTTTCCAGAGCTCATCTCTTCCTGCTAGGCACAGGTCTCGGGCCAAGTTTGTATCAGGTGTGCCAGTAAAATGCTCGCTTTTGTGAGCATCAGCTTGAATATCCCGTTTCCAAAAGATGTGTTGGTTCAAGTGCATTAGGTAAAACCCACTTCCCTTTGGCCCTCCTTCTCTGCCAGGAAGCAGCTCCTGCAGGAAGGCTGGTTGTTCTGTGCACAGGGGGATCGAGTTGGTGGTCTCTGAAGCTGGAGGATATTTACCAGCTCTTATTTGAGCACCACTGGCAGCAGGGAGAAGGGGCTTTGTTTCAATGCCCCAAAGAGGTGTGTATGGGCAGAAGCACTTCTGACTGACAGAGAGTGGGGTTAGATTGGATATTAGGAAGAAATGCTTCCCTGTGAGGATGGTGAGGCCCCGGCACAGGTTGCCCAGAGAAGCTGTGGTTGCCCCATCCCTGGCAGTGTTCAAGGCCAGGTTGGATGGGGCTTGGAGCAACCTGGGCTAGTGGAAGGCGTCCCTGCCCATGGCACGGTGCTGAAACCAAGATGGTCTTTAAGGTCCCTTCCAACCCAAACCGTTCTATGTCTTCATGTCTTGATTCCCTCCTCTTCCCTTTCTTTTCAGAATACAAAGCATTACGAGCTGTTGAACTACAGTGAGCATGGGACGACCGTGGACAATGTTCTGTATTCGTGTGACTTCTCAGAGAAGATGACACCCACTCCTCCCAGCAGTATTGTTGCCAAAGTGCAGAGTGTGATAAGTGAGTGTTGAGGCAGCGCCAGCCCCATGTACCACCACAGGGAGTTAAGTGAGAGGGGGCAGGAGCAGGTGGAAACCAATTCCTTGTTGGTGCCCCTTGTTTTGCCCAGGCTGATGCACCCCTTGCAAAAAGGGGAGCCTTGCCACAGCTCTCAGCTGGGGTTACACAAAACCTTCTTCTGCAGCCTGGGGAGCTCTGTGCTCTGACCTAAAACCCCACTCCAGCCTCCAGTGCTGGAGTTACCAAGCTCCAGGTCTCAATGAGCAGCCAGTTTGGAGCAGGCCTGAGGCATCTCCCGATGCATGTTCTCCCTTCCCAGGCTGTGAGGAGATTTGGGCTGTGCTGCAGGCATTCTGTCCCTGCATGGCTCACTCCCGCTCTCCACCTGATCAGCTTCCTCTTTTTGGGCTGCCAAAATTGATATGTAAATGCCTCAACCTCTCCAGGGCTGTGAGGAGATTCCCGTTTCCCTTTGATCAGCTGCTCACTGCAGACTGAAATCCCTCATGGCTGGAGGATCTTACCCATGAGGCACCTCAGTAGTAACCCTTGTTGATGAAAAGAAGCTGCTGCTGACCTGCCCAAACCTTACCATTTTTAAAATTCTTTTCCAGAACGACATAAAAGCAGAAAACAGGAAGAGGAGGCGCATGAAGAAGCTGCAGTGATGAACTCACAGGCACAAGGGCAGCATCGGAAACCCTGTAACTGCAAAGCCAGCAGCTCCAGTTTGATCGGGGGCAGTGGGGCTGGCTGGGAGGGCACGGCCCTGCTCCACCACGGCAGTTACATCAAGCTGGGCTGCCTGCAGTTCGTTTTCAGCATCACCGAATTTGCGACCAAACAGCCCAAGGGGGACACTGCCTTAGTACAAGATATGGACTTGGAGGAGAAGCTTTCTCTGAAACCCCACCAGGTGCCCGTGCTGCGGTCCAACTCAGTTCCCTAGGAATTTTTAGGAAGAGAGCTTTTTGGAGTAAGGAAAACGCCCTCAGACTCTTTACAATGCAAAAATGTACAAACCGAGGTGGGATTTTTCTGTGTCGGCCCAGAGACTGTTCACACGCCGTTTGCATGAAATGAAGAACGTTTAACTTTTTTTAATTTTTCTTTTTTGCTCAAGTTTTAGGGGCATTTGCACATATATTTGTACTATACATTTCATTTTAAAAGGAAAACTGCAGTGAGAGCAGGACGCGTCAGAGCGAGGGGTGACCGCTGTCTGACTCGAGGACTCTCTCTGACAGATAGTTCCCATGCAGTTGTAAAATAATCAGAAACTTGTTCTATTTTGTGCCAGTGACAATAGTTTTATATTAAAAGAGAAATACAGTTTTCATACAGCAAATCTATACAATATCATTGTTTTATTTAATGTAAAGAAGCGCTCTTCTTCCCACAGTTATTTTTCCCATCCCTCCCTGCTATGGTTGCACTACAAGTAGCTACTGTGTATTATGGGCAGTGAGAAATGAGTTCTTTTCCTGGTGTCCATCCTATTTTTTATTTCAAATAAGGAAAAGTGTTGGATTCTGTGTAAATACATCAGTGATGGCATTTTTCAATGTTTTAAAGCTGTGTACAGTGCTACATGTGGTATGACGTTCCTCAAATTGTCTATTGTAGCAGATCGTTTGTCGTAACCTGTCTGTCTCTTTTGTTTCTCTGCCACCTCCCCGCAGCAGAACAGCTAGTTCCACTGTACATAGTAATTGTAACGTTTTAGACTTTACAGAAACTTTCCTGTATTCTGTATATAAAAAAAAAATACTTCACATTCTGTTTTCTCGATTGTCTGTCTTCACTCGTGTCACCACAACCTGGAGCTTCCCCAGAGTGTCTGACTGCAGAGGGGCCTGAGCTGGGGGACAAGGCTGGGGTGGGATGGAGGGACCCTGGGGTCCTGCCTGGGATGTGGGAGGATGCTGGTAGGGAAGAAGGTGAGGACTGGCAGGCGACTGAATCATGGAATTGGTTGAGGTGGGAGAGACTCTGGAAGGTCATCAAGTCCAACCCCTGCAATGAGCTGGGACATTTTCAACTCAATGTGGCCCTACCTCACCTCAAATGTTTCCAAGGATGGGGCACATCCAGTTCTGGGCTCCTCAGGACGGAGCTACATAGCTTGAAAGTGTCCTGGAAGATCAGGGGACTGGAGCACCTCATTTATGAGGGAAAGCTGAGGGAGCTGGGCCTGTTTAGTCCAGAGAAGAGCAGACTGAGCAGATCTTATTCTCAAATACATGAATCTGAAGGGGGTGTGTCAGAGGATGGGTTGGAGCTAGGCTCTCTCAGGGGAGCTGAGCAATAGAACGAGAGGCAAGGGCAGAAACAGGAGCAAGGGAAGTTACACCTGAACATGAGGAAGAACTTTACCATGCAGGTGCCTAAGCACTGGAACAGGCTGCCCCAAAAGGTTGCGTATTGCCTAGCCCTGGAGATCTCCAGCTATCCAGGCACAGTTCTCAGTGCTCCAGAGGACGCTGCTCGAGCAGGGGCGCCGGACTAGATGACCTCCGATGGTCCCTTCCCACCGCAACCAACCCGAAATTCTGTGATCTCCCACCCCTCGGGGCAGGACCGGCCTCCCGGGGTATTGATCGGAGGGCAGCGCTGGCCCGCACTCACCCTCTCTCTATGTCTGCTCCCACCGGCGCCACGCATCCACCTTTGCCGCCGCCTGGAGCCGCGCCGACCTTGCCCCGTCCGCCCTCGGGTCCGTCCCGGCGGGGCGAGGAGGCGGGAGCGGGGCGGGGCGGCCCCAGCGCGGC
>VZTE01002110.1:232081-254453 GCA_013397775.1 Eulacestoma nigropectus
TGGTCTCTGTGATGGGGGGTGCAAGGAGGGGGGTGCTGGGGGGGGATCCCGGCTGTGAGGGCACTCCCAGGGATTCTAGGGGTCCCTGTCATAGGAGGGCCCCGAGTGATTCGGG
This sequence comes from Eulacestoma nigropectus, assembly GCA_013397775.1. NCBI lineage: Eukaryota > Metazoa > Chordata > Aves > Passeriformes > Eulacestoma > Eulacestoma nigropectus. The sequence continues at coordinate 232,197 of VZTE01002110.1, forward strand.
AATAGAGAGGGAGATGGGAGATGCTGTAATGGAACTGAGGCTCCGGGGTGGGGTCCCTGCAGCGCAGAGCGGTGGGCGAGGTCCGGTGCCAGCAGCAGCACCTCCGATGCTGCTGATTTCAGGTGATGTCAGGCGGTGGCACCGGCGAAGCTCTGGGCCCCCGCCAGGAGGTTTTGGCTGGGATTGCCGGGAAGCCGTCCTGTTCCCGGGGACAGGTTGGATTTGTCGGGGAAGGGGAGCTGGGTGCGAGCATCCCCCTGGGGTAGAGAGCTGCAGGCTTATCCTTGCAGTCCCCGTCTTCATCCATCACATCCTGCTGCTGCTTCCTCACCAGCACATCGCCTGGACTCTCAGTGGTGCTGGCGCTGGGCGCAGGTGATGCCCACTGGACGTGTGGAATGTCACCAGCAGCTGTCTGAGGTGACTGAGGCTGGGGTTAAACAAACCAGCAGTGAAATCCCCCGTGTCGGATCCGACCTGTAGCTGCTTCAGTGCTGCCGAAGCTCCAGGCTGCACTTCGGCATGGACCAGGCTTTGTGAGGACGGGATTATTATTAATTAATTACTGTTGGGTGAATTAATTATTGTTAGGTGATGTGAGGGCTGGGAGCTTCACTCTGTGACAGACTGAGGCCAGCTGCAAGGTAACGAGCACCCCGTAGAAAAGGCACGTGAACACCAAGGCTGTGCCTCAGTCACAGCTCTGCCACACTTGCAACTATGTTATTGTGGTTTAGGAGCCAAAGCCTCCAGCAGGCTGTGGCTGATCTGCTATCAGTTCATCTCTCTTGGATGACAGGCCTGTTACAGGAATTCCTGACCCAAACAAAGGAGCAGGCTGCAGTTCTGGAAACAAATATGCCCACTCTGGTGGCGGCTTCTAAGGAGTTACAAACTGCACCCAGCAGCTGCCCGGAGCAGCAGTATTCCTTGCAGTTTTCCTGGTCTGCAGTTCCCAGTGGGATCCAGAGCTGATGCTGTGCTTCCCTCCAAAGAGCCCCCTGTCATAGTTGGCACTGCTTGGTGAAGTGCCACATTCGCGGGAAGATTGGGAAGCTGTGACTCAGGTGTGCCGGGATGCCCTTTAGTCTCAAAGCTTGGGTTTGCTTCTGTTCAGCTCTGGAGTTTACAAAACGCAGCTTCCAGGATGAGCCAGCAGGAATTTGTGGCATCTGCTTGCAGTTCCAGGCGTGGTGCTTTTCCACAGCCAGGAGCGGCGAGCCCAGGACACTCCTCGAAGTGCAGCTGCATTTTGGGAAGGGAGCAGAGATCACCCCGGGTTCTGCCAGTTGGGAAGGGCTTTGGAGCTGCCACCAGACTGGTTTTCCTCAGCTGCTGCTGAAATACAGTCTGCAGATACTTGTTGAATCCTGAGGGCACCAACTGGGAGCTCTGCAGGGCCCTGCAGCTCCTCTGTGCCCGTGTGCAGAGCGACTGCCAGGGCATTAGTGAGGGTGTAGCTACAAGCCGTTGAAATTCCAGGAACTTGAGCCGTGTTCCTCCGGGGAAAAGCAGAGAGGACCTCGTGGGCCAGCATTAATTTGTGTGATACTAAGCTGGATTTGGGGAGAGAGGGGCAGGGAAGGAGAAACCAGTAATAATTACTAATAAGCCAAAATAATATTAAATAAATTTTAGTTAATTTAATTTAAATAAACCAAATATTATTAGAGGCAGGCTTTTGGCTTGCAGTCTTGAATTGTCATGTGGTAGTTATTTGAAAGACTTCACTTTTTGGGAGGGTTTTCTTTACTTTCTTTATTCAGCCTGTGCCCCTTGGCCTTTAGTCCCGGGCCTCCCTTGGCATGTGGATTTTTCTGAGGAGGGTTGTTCTTTCTTTTCACTTTCTTGTGAGACACTCGAGTTCCTCCAGTGCTCAAGGAGCAGCCAGCTGTGCCTTGGGAACGTGGAGCTTTGTAGCCTTATTTGGGAAGCTGCTTCCCAGGCACGGCTCAGCACTCCCTGGCACTGCTGTCCTTCCCCTGCTGAGCAACATCGATCTCCTTCTAAGAAACTGCACTGCTGATCGATCCGTTGGTGAATTGTGGAGCCCAGCATTTGTAAGGATGCCCCATAGAGCCTTGAGTCTCCCCAGATTGTGGATCTGACGTTTCTGGGAGTCTCCCTTGGTGCAAGGTCGGAGGAGGCTTTGGCGGGAGCCTGGCACGTCACTGAGCCTGCTTCGAGCACAACTGGAGCTGGTCAAGTTTTCAGGGAGATGTGAAGTTACCTGTTCACCCTGATATCTGAATGTTCCCACCAGGGAACCAAATAGGCTGTGAAATGCTGGGTTTGGGTTACAGTCTGGTTAAATGCAGCTTTTGTGGCTAAGGGTTGATCTGCTGATTTTGAAATACAGTGCTATAATATTTCCACAGAGTCTCATAATAAGGAAATATGTATTTATAGTGACCATGTTCATCTAACGGTTACCAGACAGCATTGCCCAAATCTCTGCAGTTGAAGCATTTTCCTTCTGGGTGGCAAAGGCTGCAGCAGAGGAGCTCTGAGGGAAACACCTGGACATACATGACAGGGGAAAGTGGGCACAGCCCTCCCTGTTCCTGCGTCAGAACAAACTTCCGCTTCAGCAAAAGTTTAGGGAGTGAAAGGAGGAAGAAATCAGGAGAGTGCAACGCAGCCTAGCCAACTTTATTTCCTAGGAGACTGCTGAAACAGATATGTTGCTTGTAACACCTAGAAGAACACAAGTAGAGGTATTTGCCATGTCCAGCTAATCTGATTCCTCCTCAGGTGAGCAGAAGTCAGCTTGAGAAATATGCTCCAGCCCAGTTTCTCAAATTTTACTTTAGTGCAATACCTTTTGGGGCTCCTTGATGTCTGTCAAAGTAAAAGAAGAGCCTCTAAGCTCCTGTTACTGCATCCCTCTTACCCCTTAAAGAACTGCTCATGTTTTTGAGACTGTGCTATTTTCATGTTACTTTTCTAAGTTGAAAGCCTGAAGTAAGGATTTCTTGAGGCTCTTGAAGCCCTTCTTGCAAGAGACCTACAGTCCGCAGTGCAGGAAGGAACTGGTTTCTCAGATATTATGAAATTAGTATGAAACTGCCTAGAAAACCATTGCCAGGGAACTTGACAGTGGCTCACTGTTCAGCTGAAAGAATTTATCGAGTAAGTTCCTTGTTTTGGCTTGGATAATGGAATCGAGAATGTGCTTATTGAATTTGCAGACTGAGCTGGGAATGGGTTCGAGAGCTTTGAAGAGCTGGATCAGGATCAAAACAAACTCTGGAGATTGACCCAACGGGCTGAACAAAATCCGATGCAGTTCAGGAAGGAGGAATGTAGAAGTTACATTTAGGTGAGAACAGTCTATTGCATGAAAATGGAGCTAGAAGGTCCAGGCCATGTCCTGTGGAAAGACGTGGTGAGCAGCAAGAGCCACCTGAACCCTAAAGCTGGTGGTGCAATCCCAGTTCTTCAGCCTCAAAAGAAGTAGGAGTTTGTGGGAAGGAGCAGGCAGCCCCAGCTGGGTCTCATGTGAGGTCTCAAGTCATGAGTGCTCAAAAGGGCCCTCACACAGCTCATCTGGGATCTTTCCTTCTCAGGAGGTGCTTCTTCACCTTTTTTGCAGGTGGTGGGGCTCGAGGTTTCCCTTGTCATGTGCTTGTGAAATCTCCAGGGCTTGCAAACTACTCTTCAGAAAGCATGTCAGGAGAAGGAGGTGGACAATAGCCTCAGGTCTTTCCTTTTGGAAACCAAAAGGAATTCTGGGGTAGTATCTCTGTGATTTTGTTGCATAGCTTCATTGTTGTTTGTCTTCTCTGAGTTGCTGTTTACAAGATGAGTTACTAAATGTGCTTTTAAACTTGCTTTATAGCATTGTTACTCATTAAGTCATTTTCGTATAGATTACATCCATAACAAGATAGCCAGTGTAATCTGCTTTCATCTGCTGCAGTGGCCATCAGAGGCTTTTACGGATTCAACTCAGAACCCTGGATCTTTTTAAATTAATTTTTGTTAACCTTGTACCATTTCTGCATGTGAACAAAGCCTAATTTATATGCACAGCGGGGCCTGAGAACCAGACACTGACTTTAGTCTGGGCCCTGCTTTAGGATGTGATTTTCTTTAAGTATGCTTTTGCATTCCTCTATCTCTGCATTATCTTCTGTCAGTAACTGTTTTCAATTACCAACTTTCTCCTGGTCTGCCTGCACTCAGCAGCCTGTTTACCATGACCTGATTTTGGAACGCTCACCACTTCCTGCCAGAGAGGTAACTCAGCGCCCGAGTTACCTGGGAGAGCAAACAACACAGAGCTTGTTCAGATCATCCCAGCTTTGATGTTTTGAGCCCTGTGTCCCCAAAACTGTTGAGGCTCACGTTCTTCCTTGCTCGCTTCCTGAATCTGCTGAGAGTTCCTTTTATCTACCAACTCCCAAGCGATTAATCTTATTTCATAATAAAAAACCCCAAACAAACAGGCAACGTACTTTCTCCTGGCTCTGGGAATTCTTGCTTGAACATGAGACCCCTTCATTGGGAAGAGGCCAAGCTGGCTGGCAGCTCCCTGGCTATGAATCCTCCATTTGTGGCCCCGCACACTGCGCCGGAAGAGGCACGGTGGATGTTTGTGGAAGCGATGGCCAAGCGACTGTGAGACCCAGTCTGCTGGAACAGTGGGCGTATTATAGCTGGAAAAGGCAATTTCTTTGCCAGATCTCATTGTGCAAGAGGGTTTATTCTTTAGCCTTGCAAAGATTTCGCTTTGTTGGTTCCTTTTTCACTTGCTGCCTGAGAATTGAGAAAGAGGCAGCAGGACTGCCATGGAAAATGAGCCCTCAGCTGCTCAGCCTTACCAGGACGGAGCTCTGCTGCGCTCAGACGTCCAGCGTGCGTGAAAGCAACTGGCTGGCATCCCACTCCTCCTTAATGTGTTCGTTTTCCCTGGTTTTTTAGGCTTTGAACAGTTTTTGACGTATAATCTAGCTCAGTAGACCGTGCTCTGCAGCTGTGTTGTGGAGCACCGGGAAGCAAATGTGGAGCTCGTTTTGGGTGTGATACTACATAAGGTATTTCCTTGCATTTCCTACAGAAGAAGAGGAACATCTGTGGGGAGAGGCACTTTCCTGTAACAATGGTGGGTTTAGGGTGCAGAGCTTTCTCAGGATATTATTAAGAAACAATTAACAGAGGTTCGGTAAAGACCACATAGACCCTGTGAAATAAAATACCTTTCCGTGTGGTGCTGCTTTTCCCGGCTGCCAGGAACACCTCCCTTCCTGTTCTTGGAAAACAAGGGCCTGGCTGAAAGGCTGAGCTAACCAGGCCGACGCCCTCCAAGAAACGTTAAAGGCGTTGTGGTTACTGCAGGATGTTGTATCATCAGCTTCTGTAACACTTGCCTGGCTGAAATAGCCTTCCAGCTATGGGAAGAAGCTATCCAAAGGCTTGCTCTGAGGTGACAGGAGAATATTCCTCTAGGCTGTGCAGCACAGGAGATCGGAAAAAGTGTGTAAAGCCTTTTCCCATTTGTGTTTAATTCTTACTGAAATGCAAGGGTGAGGAATTGTAGATGGGGCTCATCTACTGGTTTGTCAACCATTGCATGGAAGCCAGCAAAGCAGGCAGTATGTGGCCAGTGTCTGGAAGCAGACAGTGTTTGGAAGCAGTCAGAAGATGGCTAAAAGCAGGATTGGGAGGAGGAGGAGGAGAAAGAAGAGGAGGAGGGCAAGGAGGACAGAGTCCCCTCCTGCGGTTGGAGGGCCCTGCAGGCACACTGGCCTGGATGTGTGCTGCTTCTGCTTCTTCATTTTGGCCTCTTGCAGGAAGCAATAATGGTCATTTCTCTTGAAAGGGCTGCTGGCTGCTGGCTTCATCCTTCTCCCTTTCCCCTCTCACAACCCAAAGCTCCCGCAGCCACACTGTTTTCCACATTCCTGACCTTCCTCTGCGCCGGCTCTGTCTTGCCTGTAGAGATCCATCCTGCAGGGCTGGAACTGTCTGTTGCTCTGTTTGTACAGCACTCGCCTTGCTGAGGCCCTCGGGCACTGCTGTAGTAAGAGTGATTATGGAGAGCAGACGAGAGAGGCAGTTCTGGCTCGATCTGCCTGAGAGTCAGCAGCTCCCAGCCCTGGTCGGAGCCGGGGAGCTGCAGAGCTCCTCCCTTCCCGGCCATGAAAACCCGGGGCTGATCACTGGCAGGGTGCTCTCTTGAAAGGCAGCAGGTGTCTTGTTCCTTAAATCAAAGATACGAACATCCAGACAGCATCTTCCGGCTTCACCGGGATCAAATCTTAAATGTGTCAGAGCAGTTCTGGGGGCTGCCTGAATCTTGGGCACATCCAATTCTGAGATGGACCATCAAAGCATCAGACACTGTGCTACTTGAAACAGCCAGAACTAGGAGGTATATTTTGAGAGCTCAAGGGTTCTTCCCTCCTCCAATGCTGACTTGAGAGCTTCTCTGGGAATTTGAGGGTGGTATGAGGGAAAGGAGGTGGATTTCTTGTGTGGCTTTCCATAACAGTTAACATCACAGTTGAAGATACTTGTATTGATTCTCGTTGCTAAAAGTGCTTAACAAAACTAAAATAAAGCCCTGGTTTGAGCTACAGTCACTTTCTGTGTGTTACTGTTGGTCATAGTGAATTATACAAATACTATTTTCCAACTTTATGAGACGATTCCAAAAAAAGGTTGCCTTGGGAAAACTGCCGTGTGAAGCCCATGGAGAGGAGGAAGAGCATGAACTCCTCTGCTTGTAAGTTATTCCCTGTCCAAGAGCACGTGCATGTGTGTAATCCTGATGTGTCTGTGCTCTCTGCTGTGCTGCAGGTGGCTGCTGTGGCTCTGATGAGAAGCAATATGTGTATGGAGGCTGGGCCTGGGCATGGTGGTGCATTACTGACACCCAAAGGTAAGGAGACCCCTGTTGTCTGTGGGCTTTTGGAGTAGGAATTTGGCAAAATCATCCTGGTGGGGCTGTCAGCGGTATCTTTAGGAACACTGGACCAGGCACTGCGTATGAAACCAGGGATGAGCATCAGGAGTTCTTTGCTGGCTGTTGGCATGGGGACAGCTGGGTGCCACAGTGCAAAAGACACACACAAAAAAAGAAATCACGTGCTTTCAGCTGAAGTACTTTTCAAATGGCCTCTATGTCCACAAGAGGAGCCAAGTCCTGCCCAGTATGGCCCAACCCCTCACCCAGTAACAAACCAGTTTCTGGCCTGCAGTGCACCAGTGCCCCCCTCTGCTCCTCAAGTCTCTCTTTGTGAAGATCTGCTGACTGCTCTCACCTTGGGACCAGACTGTTCCGATTTAAAACCACGGGATTTCCTTGCTCTCCCTTTCCTCAGCTGTGGATTTTGCTTGCTGCTGCTTACAGTCTGGGCTCTGAGCTGACATGCTATGGTAGTGCTGCTGTCCTGCTAATGCAGCTCTTTGTCTCTAGGATCTGTAGGAATGCTCCCTCCCAATACATCCCTCATGCTCACTGATGCAGGTTTCCTCCGTCTGTGTAAAAAAATAACAGGGAAAAGGATAAAGACGTGACTTTTGGGTTTTACACTGAATGATGGCCAGAGGTTGTAGTTAACCCTTACAGCCTCTTCCAGCCTCTTTTCCCTGTACCTGTGTTGCCACCAGCAGACAAAGTGAGCATGTGGCTGCCCTCACTCTGCACGTGATGGGAGGTGGGAGGGGAAGGAAAGGCCCAGCTTGTGGGCTCAGTGTTTAAGGGCTGCGTTTGATCCAGACAAGCTTCATTCCCAAATTTTTGTGACGTGTCTTGTTGGGAGAACTGTTAATTGAACAAATGGTTCTTGCTTCTCCTCTTCTTTTGTGAGAAACACAGAGAACGGTGCAGGACCTTGACCTGCCCAGTGCAGGAGACCAGATACATTTGGGAGGCTGATTTATTAAGTTAAGGATAGGCTGAATCCAGGGCCAAGAACTGGATTGCCAGGAAGTAGCTGTTATATGGTAGAGGTCTGGGCATTATTTAGCAAATGGGCCTCTTGACAGGAATTCCAGCATCCAAACAAATCTTCTACTTTAAAATCCGTACCAGTTCATGCCGTGGGATGTGGGGCTTAATTCTCCTTTCTCAAATGCCATAAGCTGTGCCCCAGATGGAGCCCGCTGCATTAACACGAAGAGTGAGACAGATTTCCTTCTCTGAAATTAGGACATTTTTTCTGGAACTGCCGGTGCTGCGAGCAAGAGAGACAGGAGCAATTGTGTTGCTGTCAGCGGCATCCCGCCAGGTAGCATTAACCTGGGAACAAAAGGAACAGTTAGAGCTGGCAGCGTGCTGGGCACTTACCCTGCTGCAACCTTGAGCACTGGGGAAAAGCAAGGGGAAAAAATGCTGTCCCTGTTTAGGGGTCAGAAATAAAAGCAGTGAGAGAGACAGCGTGGTCTAATATGCCTCTGAGGGAGCCAAATGGTGTTAATTCAGCTTCCCAGGACAGCACTTGGAAGCAGCTTCTCTCCTCAATGCCTTAGCCAGGGGTTGGTAGCCAGGTCCCTGGCATTTTCATTTTTCTGGCCTCTCTTAAATATTGACATGGAAGCATGTAAATTACTACCAAAAGGAATTTTTCTGTGTGCAAAGATTACTTCAACAGAGGATTCCAGCCGACACCAGGATGGCATAGATGGTTCAGTTTCATGTGCAGGGTGAGGATGAGCCCCCAGCCTGTCTATCCTCATTAAAAGAAGCTGCTGGATGCTGTAAACTCCTCCCCTCAATGACCAGGGAAGCTGTTACGGAGCCGTGGGAGAAAGGCAAACTGAACAGGGAAAAGCTGAAACCTGAAAGTCTCGTCTGTCCTTTGCAACGAGTGTCTTACTCTCTGGTAACTGCTCTGTGTATTTGCTGTCCTACCCTTGCTCCTCCCTGCTCAGAGTGTCTTTGGAGGTTTTGACCATCCTCTGTCGCTGCGAGAATGTTGAGACGTCGGAGGGGGTCCCACTGTACGTAACAGGGGTTGCACAGGTAATAATCCACCAGCTTCCTAACACCCTATCTAACTGTTTATCCCTCTGTTTTGAGCAGCAGCAGCAGCAGCAGCAGCAGCAGCAGCAGGATAACATAAAAGCTAATGGTTTCCTAATGGGACAGCTGAAATCTCCACACCCTCCTCTCCTTCCCCTTCTCCTTCTCCAGCACTTGCCCTGTGGCACTCCACAGTTAATAGGTAATGCAGACAGGCACATCCCTGGCAAATTCCAAATTCAGCATTGCTGTACCTAACATTTGCTCCTGCTGTAACCCTTTCCTTGCCAGCACTGTCTCCATTGTGGACGTGGGGGAGAGCAGAAGGGCGTCTGCTTTTGTGTGGAGGCACAGGCAAGCCAGGTTGGATTCTGTACAGGATTTGGGACAGGTGGGAAGGCAGGTTTTGTGCCATTTCAAAATTGCAACTGTGCCTGGCTCTGCAGTGTTTGCTATGGATTCCCACTCAGCCCTTCTTCCTCCACATGGAGACGCTGCCCATTTTGGATGTTGTCACCTTTGAAAGTACAGCACAGAGACCTCGGGTGAGTTGCAGCACACAGGACTGGCATAATGAACCATTAATGACCAAACATCCCTAACTAAGAAGCAGCACAGTTTGGGAATTAAATTCCAAGTCTGGATTAGGCCTTCAGAAGGCTGAAATCCTGCAGTATCTGATTAAAGCTGTGAACACGTGGCAAAAAATGCCTGTGCATGTCCTGGACAGTGGGATGTGTTTTATCAGCTCCCAGTTTGCGTGCCAGTTTAATTAGGACAGTGGCCAAGGCAGGCATGAACTTGCAGGGATAGGTTTCAGCACTTCCAGCCAATCCTGGAGCAACTCAACATGCACGCAGCAGCCCAGGGCAGCCCCTTCATGGTTCAGATGTTTGACCTAATGTTCACTGACACAAGCTCTCTGCCCCGTGGCTCCCTGTCCTGACTCCCAATGCCTTTCTGGCTCGTTATGGCTGACATGGGAGCCAGGCTTGGCCTCCTGAAACAGAACCTGCCACAGCCAAGGATGTCCCTTGTCTTGCCAAATTGTGACCTGCAGATTGCTGAGACTGGCCAAAGTACCTCAAGCCCACCTGGGGTGACTGAGAAAGCTCTGGATCTGCAGGATCTGTTCCTGGTGCCTGGTACTCTACAGGCACGGCCATAAAGAACTGGAGACTCATTTCCATCTGCCTTTAGGTCATGGGACACTGAAAAAATAGAGGAAGAGGTGAACCAGGTCAGGGGGTAGGGCTGTGGTAGGGCTAACCCAGGGCTGCTTCTTCAGCATCAGTGTCAGGTTCTGCCAAGCACCAGTGCTCGTGTGAGGTGGGTGGGAGCATCCCAGTTCCGTGCTGTGCTTCTAAACCAGTGACACCATCCCGTGCTGCCACGGCGTTGGGCAGCATGGCACAATGAGCCTCTGACAGAGGGCCCTTTGGGGTCCCAAAGCTGGAGCTTCTGGCCCCTCACTAACCCAGCGAGAGGGAAAGGGTCAGGGGATCATTTCCAGTCTGCATTCCAGCCTTTGCTGATAAATTGCCTTTAAGCATTATCTGAAAATCTGTTTCTTGGCCGCAGTGCCCTGTCTGTCTCCAGTCACAGATGTGGTCCCTTGGCTGCATTCTGTGCCTGTCTCGCATTACCTGTGATGAGTGCAGCAGGTAGCCCGGGGCAGGAGATGCAAAGGGAAGAGCTGAGTGTGTGTAACCTGGAAACGTGCAAATATTTTACGTTTTTTGGCAGGATTTCCCTAGAGATAATGACGTTACAGCCCAGGTGTGAGGACGTAGAGACGGCGGAGGGGGTAGCTATAACTGTCACAGGTGTGGCACAGGTACAGTAACTCCAAAACATCATTTCAGGAATGCATGTCTCTAACTTACATCTGGTTTTCCCCCTTAAGAGGTGGCTGTTGTCCAGGGAGAGAAGCCAACTGCTCTGGAATAAATCCTTGTACCAAACCACACTGTCCTTGGTACAAACACACTGCAGCATGTTCCATGTGGTGAAGGGGGTTGTGACTTCTCCTCCTCTCCCCAAAATCATTTTTTTCTGGTGTCTCATTTGTCCACGTGGCAAATGAGGTGTGCGGGGGTGACTTGATGTGTCTGTGGAATGCTGATGTGCTGTGGTGCCCTTGGAGCTGTGTGTGACCCCACAGGACTGACCCATAACCTCCTGAGATGGTACTGAGCATTATAATCCTTTGGATTGTTATTGTTAGCACGTGGACCTTGTATTTCTTCACGGTGAGTTAAAGCTTAAAAAAAAGAATTTAGTCCCTCCAGGCACTAAAACTGGCGTGTAAAATTTTTGGCTGGAATTGAATTTCGATTCTCTCCAGCTTTCTTCAAATGTGAGAACCTGCTTTTGCTGCTTGTGGCAGCACACCAAAACCCTGCACTTCTTGGAGTCTGAGGTCTGCTGTCCTGGTACAGTCTGTCCTTGAGGCCAGGTCTTGCCCTGGGGAAGATGCTGGGAGGGAAATATTGTTAGTTTTTGAGGGAATTTGGCTCCTCAAATAGACAGCTGGGTGCTGTGATTGAAAATTGCTCCTGACAGCTCATTCTGGGTGTCCAAACCAAGAGTGGCTCTCAGTGCACACAGGGCTGTGGTCACTGTGTGTCCAAGGCATGTCCAGGTGTGTTGTCACAGGATAAGTGGCTGCCACGTTCCCTGTGGGGAGCTCTGGAGCCAAGGGACCTGCTGAGTGATGCAGTGATGTGACCAAAATCTCTCATGGAGCCAGCACCTTTGGTTTCAATTTTTCAGTACTTTGTATCCTTCAGTTCTTTTCCAGTTCTTTATATCTATTTAGCTGCTAAGGTATCACATAACCCCAGTGGTCTTTGCATGGTTGGCAAAATGTGTGCACCCCTGTCTCCCTTCACACTCTTTTCTATAATCTGTGGGCTTTTCCTTCTGAAATTTGGTGTTTCTCTGAAGCCAGCATTCCCTTTTGTCCTAGTTTTGGGAAATCCCTCCATTGCCTGCAAAATGGTCTGGTAGCAGAGAGCTGGATCACCAGGTGCCTTGATTTAAAAATGCAGACCCCAGTTCATCTCATTCATGTTATTCTCTCTTCTCAGTGTTCATTTTTTGCCACTGACAGTTAATTTTAAAGCTGGGATCCAAGGCACTGCCACGCAGAAAGCAGCCTCAAGGCTCTTGGGGATGTGCATGGCAGAGGTTACCTTAATTCTACAGAAGTACTTTTGAGACAAACATTTATCTTTCAAGGGCTTGAGCAAAAAAAAGAAAAAAACCACCAGACAAATTATTCCTGGAGAAACAGCTTTTAAAGTGTTTGCTGCAATGATAGAAGTGCTTAATGTGCATAAGGATGCTGTTCTTTTCTTGAGGAGGGATTTAATGAGTGCTCACCAGTCTCCTTCCTGTGTTGGCTGGGTGCTGGGATGTGCTGGGATGCTGCTGCCTTGGGCCACGCCAGGCTCTGTATCCTTCTGTGCCATTTTCCTGCGCCTCCAGCTAATCGGATTCTCTGTGCTCACCCCTCACTGCGAGTGCAGCTGGCCGGAGCAGGGTGCGGCGGCATCGATCCTGCACGCGGGATTGCTGGATGGAGGCTCTGTGATTCCCTGCCAGCCGAGGGCTCTCCCTCTGCTGGGAATGACATTTGAGAAGCACCGAGAGTGTCGCAGTGCCCTGCCTGAAACCTTGCAAAACACGCTGAGCACAAATTGCTCAACTCTGGTTTCTTTTGTGCAGCTTTTGCTTTGGAGGTTGGGATCTGTATTCCGTGCAGAGCCAGGCTCCCGTGGGCTGTCCAGGGCTCACCAGTGGAGGCTGGCTGGCTTTATCCAGAGGCTGAATCATTCCTTGCTCCTGAGCACTGCCGGGATTCTCCTAATGAACATCTTGCCCTGTGCTCTGTCCTCCCCGCAGCTCCCGAGGGTGGGGATTGTTTGGAGAGGTGGAATTGCTGGCAGATGCTCACCATAAATGTCACTGCTCAGTCTAATTGCTTTTGATACTTGCAAAAACCTCCAGTTTGCTGTGAGAGGAGGGCTCACGCTCCTGGGTGCAGCTCCAGAGCAGCTCTCCCAACTCCCCCTTGTGTGGGAAGAGCACACTGCTGGCCTGGGGTGTAGGGACAAGAAACCACTGTGGAATTGGCCCCAAAAGGATCCCAAGAGGTTTTGGGGACAATGCAGAAGAGGATTGCTACGCTTGCCTGAGGTTGTGTGACATTTTGACTGGGAGACCCAGTCTGGGAAGCAGCAGTAGGAAATAGGCTCAGCCTGAGTTGGTGTTTCTTCACATTATGAAGGGCAGGGTTGTGGCAGGTGAGTTTTGGCCAGCTCACTGTGTCTAGCATGGTCCACCTCCTGTCCCCTTAGAAGATGACAGTCAGTCCCAGTTGTCCTGCTCTCTGGCAGTGCTGGGGCCAGGTGCTGCTGTTTGGCTCCACAGGGTCCATTTTGGATGCGTGGGCTGTCAGACAAGACTCTCGAGAAGGAGTTGTGTTGCTTTTGCAGCTGGAAGTGCTCTAGAAGGTATCAGGATGAGGTCTCCAGGCTGTGAATCCCTCAGTAGTGTGCGCTGGGACCCTCAGAGGGTCCCTGTGCAGCATCTGTGGCTTTGGAATTCTCTGAGCCAGGTCCAGCCAAGGCTCTTGGGGAAGGCCAGGGTGCCACCAGCTCCTTGCGGGACAGGAGGCACTGCCCAGCCCAGCTGTGTCCATGAGAGGGTGCTGTAGGATCCAGAAAGCTGTGTGGCTGCTATGGACCTGCTCCTCCTCTGGTGCTGCCAGGCACAGAATGTCCCTGTGCCCAGCCTTTACCTGAGCCCTCAGGCTGCACAGGGCCACCAGGAGCTGACGTCTTGGTGGGTTGCAGCTCCTCATAGCTGGGTGCTGTAGAGCACAGATCTCCACTGCCTAACACACCCCACAGGGATTTGTAATTCACTTTGCCTTTAAAAAGCAGCCCTGTGACCAGCAGGACCATCCTAAGACCCTGGCATGGCTGGAATGGGGGTGCTTTTACGCCTGGCTGTGGCTGTGGGAGGTGAAAACATTGCTAGGGTGTCTGTGTCCCACCTCTGGGGATTGTCACCAGACTGACTGTGTGGAGCAGAACAGCCAAGTCCTGACCATGACACATTGGGGTCATTGCAAAGGATGTCTGGGAGCTCCCAGCTACAGGCAGGACCAACCAGTGGCTTTATTGTTTCATCTTTCCTTCCAGGGAACACTGAATGGAGCCCCTGTTCCCAAGCTGCTCCTTGGGCTTGTCAGACTCTTTCTCATTCTCTGCCTTTTTGGGGTCAGAAAAAGTAATTCTAGTGAAAGAGGAGGAAGAGAAAGGTAACAAAATGGCTTTTGGCCAGGGATGGTAACAGCCAGCTTTCTTCTGACTCTGGCGTTGGTGCAGTGGCTGAACTGGTATTTCAGGGCTTTTTTGTAGGGTTTCTGTGAGTTGGAACTGGTAGGGCCAGGCTCTGTCCCCACTGCTGTGGGACAGATGGCTGCAGGGAGCACCTCCATGCTGAGCTGCTGTAGGGTTTGGACAGCAGCACAGAGAGCAGGGGCTCTCTGGCTGGTCCAGTGGCCTGGCTCAGCCTGGTGACAGCTCAGGGTGGTCTCTTGGAGCTTCGGTAGCACGGGGGCCTGGCAGCCTGGTGGTGGTACTGCTGCTTCTGCTGCTGCTGCTGCTCTTGGGTGCCTGCACCTCCTGGACAGGCACCTTCAGTCCCTTCGGTTCTGTCTCCTGTCTCTAGGTGAAGATAATGACCGAGAAGGAGCTCCTGGCTGTGGCCTGTGAGCAGTTCTTGGGGAAGAACGTGCAGGACGTGAAGAACGTGGTCCTGCAGACACTGGAGGGACACCTGCGCTCCATCCTAGGTGAGGAGGGGCCCATCCCCTGGAGGCACCTCGAGTGTCTCTGTCCCTGCTCAGCTGGCCGGTCCCAGCAGTATCGCTGCCCCCATGCAGCCACACGGGACCTTCTTCTGCCGCCTGCAGAGGTGGTATCTCCCCTCCAGCAGCTGCCTCTGCGTGGCTGGGCGTCGTGATAAATGAGTTTTCGGTGCCTGCAGTGAGAGATGTCTGAGTCCCCAAGGGCCGCAGGTAGCACGTGTGGGTGGTGGATGCACTTGTGAGACTGAGATGGTGCCACTGCAGGGGCAGAGGATTACGCCCTTCTGCCCAGGCCTGAAGAGATTAGGGACAACTGAGCTGAGCTTAGAGCCACGTTGTTGTGTGTTACCTGTTCCAAATAAAGTGCTTCACCTTGCTCCCCTCTGCAGGTACCCTGACAGTGGAGCAGATCTACCAGGACAGGGACCAGTTTGCCAAGCTGGTGCGGGAGGTGGCAGCTCCCGACGTGGGTCGCATGGGGATCGAGATCCTGAGTTTCACCATCAAGGTATGCCCACATGTTGGGCGCTGCACTCTGGGCAGAGCTGTAGGAGCAGCAGGAGAGAGCCTGGCCCTGACTCCCCTGCTGACAGCCTGTCCCAGCCCTCCGGGAGTTTCCATGACAGCCGCCGCAGCATGTCCTGTATCCAGGCAGCTGGGCCAAGAGCAGCCGGGTAGCTGCCTCTGTAAACAGGCTCGTGGAGAGAGCTGGCGGATAACCCAGCCTCCTGGGAGTGAGGGAAGATGTCAGGATGGCCTTCTTCTCCCTGCCCTCCCTGTTTGTTTGGAGCAGCTGACACGGCGTGTTCTGACCCCGGCCTGACCGCACTGAGCTTCAGTGGGAAGGGAGCAAGATGGAGTCACTTGTTTGAAGTGCTTATGACTTACCTCCCCTCCTCAGGATGTCTATGATAAAGTGGATTACCTGAGCTCCCTGGGGAAGACTCAGATTGCTGCTGTCCAGAGGGATGCAGACATTGGAGTGGCAGAAGCCGAGCGGGATGCTGGCATTCGGGTGAGTCCGGAGATGTGCCAGGCTTCCCTGGAGCAGCCTCTTCTGCTCCAACTGCACGCCCTGGAGCTCTGCTCTCTCTTCCCTCTCTGCAGGAGGCAGAGTGCAAGAAAGAAATGCTGGATGTCAAGTTCATGGCAGATACCAAAATAGCAGATTCCAAACGGGCTTTTGAGTTGAAGAAAGCTGCCTTCACTGAGGAGGTCAACATTAAGGTGAGACTATCCCACAGCCCACTACTGTTCCCTGGAGGGTCTCTGATGGTGTTGGTGGCTCTGGGACTTGTCAGCTTCCTCCTCCTGCATCTGTTAGGAGAGCTGCAGGTGGAGAACCCAGGTCTGTGTGTCACTGTGAGCTCCTTGCAGCAGATTCCTCTCCTGTTTGCAGATACTTGGTGGGACTAGGAGAGGAAAGGGTGGGGAGGGTTGAACCTGGACCTGGTTGGGCTCAAGTGCTGTGGGAAGAGCAGCACTAAGGATTGGGATGTCACCCCTGGGAAGAGGTTCAATAGCAGGAGTCGTGTCTGGTTTCGGGGTCCTTATGTCTGCGCACAGGAGTTCATGGCCCAGACCCCTCTTCTCCTCTCCCCCGTGTGCAGACTGCAGAGGCCCAGCTGGCCTACGAGCTCCAGAGCGCCCGGGAGCAGCAGAAGATCCGCCAGGAGGAGATCGAAATCGAGGTGGTGGAGCGCAAGAAGCAGATCGAGGTGGAACAGAAGGAGGTGGTCCGCATGGAGAAGGAGCTGATGGCCACCGTGAAGCAGCCGGCTGAGGCCGAAGCGTATCGCATCCAGCAGATCGCCGAGGGCGAGAAGTGAGTGAGCCCCTGCCCTGGGCTGGGCTGGTGGGAGCACCGTGCTGCCCTGAGCCCCAGCTCCTGGGCTCTCTGCAGGGATCCAGGCTGCCGCAGGGCTGCGTTTCCTTTTCCAGGGTGAAGCAAATCCTCCTTGCTCAGGCGGAGGCGGAAAAGATCCGCAAGATCGGAGAGGCCGAGGCTTTTGTGATCGAGGCCGTCGGGACGGCGGAGGCTGAGGGGCTGAAGCTGAAGGCAGAAGCACTCCAGAAGTATGGAGAAGCTGCCCAGCTGGCTCTAGTGCTGGATGCACTGCCTGAGGTGAGGAGGGAACAGCTTTCCCCTGCTCCAGGTGGGCCGGGGGAGTTCCCAGACTGAGCCGGGTCTCCTGGGGGCACAGCAAGGCCTTGTAGGGACCTTTGCCAGTGAGCTGCTGAGCAGTTCCTTGACTCTCTGCTCATCCCTGCTTCCCCAGATCGCTGCCAAAGTGTCTGCTCCCCTCTCCAAAGTGGATGAGATCGTTATTCTCAGCGGGGAGAAGGGCAGCACCATGTCCGATGTGAACCGTCTCCTGGCTGAGATCCCCACCTCCGTGCGTGCCATCACTGGTGTGGATCTCACAAAGGTGAGCTGGGCGCTGGCAGCTGGCAATGCCAGCTGCTCCTAGGGCACAGGGCCCTGCCTGGAAGCTTTCAGCCTCCCAGGGAGCCTCTCCTTCCCCAGCCCTGTCCACTGCAGAGTGCAGGCAGCTCCCTGCCTCCCCTCCTGCAACCCTAACAGCTTCTCTCTTCCCCTCCTGCAGCTTCCCCTGTTCCAGAAAGTCACCGAGGCCAAGGAATGAGGTTGGCCAACCCAAAGCTAGTGAAGATCGCTCCCTGTTCTGCACTCAGACATCAACTGCCTTTGACACACGGGAATTCCTTTTATATCAAAGACAATCCGAGTTTCGTTTGTAACTGGTGCCTTATTTTGTAGGGCCAGAAAGATGCATGTCCTGTCTGCTGCTCTTTTTATTCCAAGGCTGGGAGAGGATTTATTTTCTAATTAACTTTGTGTTGTCTCAGGCCAATCCCATCCCCAGTTACGACTGGCAGCTTGTCTGGCGTTGCAGTCCTGGTGCCTTGCTGTTCTCTGCCCTGGGGTGAGCACCTGGAGCTGGGAGCAGAGGCTTGGGCTGTGGAGCTTTAGGAAGAGAACCAGGACCCCCCTCCCCTGGGCTCCTTGGCCTCTCTCAGCGACCCCCCTGGGCACTGTCCCAGCCCTGCCTCTGCCCACAGCTGTCCCTGTGGCTGGCTCTCCCTGTCCCTGTGTCTCACCCCCAGGGCCCCCGCAGTGCCAGCAGCCCTGCCCAGGCTGGCTGGGTGGCAGTCACCCCCCCAGGCAGGTGACAATCCAGCACCAGCAGTGGGTGCTGCCCTCTCCCATGCTGCCTTCCCTTGGGGAATTTTCCTCATAGGAACTGGAGCAGGGAGAGCTCCACGGGGCAGAGGGAGCCCAGCTCAGCCCTGGTGAGGTCCCACCACCAGGAAGACCAAAAAGCAGCGCTGTGCCAAAGCCACCCATCCCCTGAGAGGGCAGTGAAGCTACTGCAGCTGCTGTGCCCAGGTCCTGTGGCACTTCCCGACCCCACAACTACTCAAGCAGAGTGGTGGTCAGAGGTGGGTGGGGGACCAGCAGGACACTGAGATGGGGACAGGCTCCTCCAGCACAGCCTGTACAGCTGCCCTTGCCTCCCCCTGCCTCTTATGGCCAGTGGCTTTGCTGCCTTGTGACAATGTGAAAGAGGTTGTCCCCTGTGTGAGCCTGTCCTCCCCACAGTGCCACCGAGCCCTGTGCTGGCCCGTGCCCCTTCCCTGCCTGTCTCGATGCCTGTGCTCGGTGTGGCTGGCACAGCCAGACCCGTGTGTGAAGTCAGCCTGGCACTGCTGGGGGCTGGTGGCATTTGGGGGTCGTGCGCCCACAGCTCAGTGCCCCCACCCCCCGCCATAGGGCGGGGGCAGGTCCCTCCCGGTGTTGTCCTTTGCCAGGAGTGACCCACGGCTGCTGCGGGCCCCCCCCCCCCGTGCCCTCCCAGCCGCCGGGGCGGGGGGAGCGGCGTTATCGGCCCCCGGCTTGCGGCGGGCGCGGATCTGGCGCTGGCCGGGCAGGCGTGCCGGGCCGGGCCGGGCTCTATCTGCATGTGCCTGCGCCCGACACCCCGCTGCTGTGAGATAATAAACCCTTGTCACCTCCTGCCTGGGCTCTGTCTCGTCCCTCGCGCCGGTCTGTCCCGCCCCAGCACCCCCGGGTGCGTTGCCAGCCGTGGCTTGGGCTGGCCCTGGGCTGCTGGCCCCGGAGTGTTCCCGCTGGGATGGGGGAACGAGGGGTGCGTGGAAGTGAGGTCCCGGCTCACGGTGCTCTTGCAAAGCTCCTGGGAGCTGGTGGCTTCCCCGTGGTCACCGTGTCCCCATGGGCTCTGTGTCCCAGCCCTCGCTGGGGCAGAGCCTTGTCCTGCTGCCACGGGAATGAGTGTGGAGCCAGGAGGCACCGAGTGAGCTCCACTGCACGGCCCGTGTTACCCCAAGGGGTGACCACTGCGGGGACACCCCAAAGAGTGGCACCCCGGCACCTGGGGCAGGGCTGAAGGTGCTGTCTGTCCCAGCAGCCGGGCTGGTGGCAGCAGCTCATGTCCCTCTGCCCTGCCACCGGAGCCCTGTCCCAGCCCCACGCACCCTTCCCTGCACTGGGGGACAGCAGGGTGGCTCTGGGGGTACCTGTCCTGCTCAGGGTCACCCTGCAAGCAGGAGCAGTGACAGCCAGCGTGGGGCTGGCGTGGGGGGCTTTGCTGCCCTGCCCTGCCTGGGGAAAATGGTTTCTTTGTGCCCTCCCGACCCTCCGTGTCCCCCCAAACACAGGGCAGGACAACGGGCCCTGTCCTGTGTGTCCTGCAGGGTGGCCTTGCAGATAGACAGGGTGGGGACAGCTCTGCAGCTCCCAGTGCCTCCTTATCTGGAGCCAGACACGCTGCCCTGGGCCAGCATTGCTGCTGGGAGGGCTGTGGCACACGGGGGTCTCCCATGGCACACGGGGGTCCCCACACCAGCTCTGTGGTACCAGCCTGGGGGACACTCAGGCCCCCCCCTACCTCTGTGGGGTACAAGGCCACAGGGCAGGGCTGCCCTCGAGTGCTGAGCAGGCAGCGGGGCTGGCAGGCACCAGCCAGCACGGAGATAATCCCATGGGGATAATCCCCTGGGACTCACCTGGAGCTGGCTGGGCTTGAGGGACTCAGGGACACTTTGCCTCTGTCACTGCTCTACATGCTGGGGTGCCTGTGCCACAGTTCGGGGAACACTGCAGGCTCCAGGACACCTCTGGGTCACAGCAGGGACCAAAACCAGGACGGGATGGTCCCTTGCAGCTCCCAAGTCCCCACAACCTCATGCCCTGGGGCAGGCTGAGGGCAGGTCTTGACCCTCTGCCCCCTCCTGCCAGGGTCTGCCCAGGCTGGGGGGAGTGTGGGCAATGCTGCCCCTCTTCCTGTCACCCAGAGGTGACAGTGGGTCCAGGGACACCTTGTGTGGCAGGGCAGGGTCCCTGATAGCTGGAGGCTGCTGCTTATCGGGACCCCTGCACAGACAGTCCCAGCAGGGCGGTTATCACCTCCCCACAGCCGATTTCCAGGAACGCCAGCCTGTCCTGGCACAAACAGCCCGGCACAATGGCACAGCACTGGCTGCAGGATGTGGCCCTGTGGGGACAGGCAGGGCTGGGGGACACGAATGACCAGGGTCACGCACAGGCAGCTGACCCTCATGGTCAGGGGGTGCAGCCATGTGGGGACATGCGTGGTCAGGGGAGAAGTGTGAGCAGGGTCATGCACAATGAGGGCACACAGCCCTCTTGGGGACACACGTGGTCAGGAGGGGAATGTCCTTTGGGGGGACACAGCCGGGGGATACATCCCTGCAGGGGACACACATGGCCAGGGCAGCGTGTCCTTTGGGCACCCCTAACTGGGGGATACATCCCTCAAAGGGCCACATCCCCCTGGGAGGGGAAATGTGTTTCCAGGGTGTCCCTGAAGGCAGGAGGGCAAATCCTTTTTTTGGGGACGCACTGCTAGGGGTCAGAGGGGAGCATATATGGCCAGGGGACACAGCACTACAGAGGTCACCCACTCCAGGGGGACACAGGCTCCCTGCACCCACGTGTACCCTGTACCTCGCCTGGGGGTGCCTGTGCAGGGTGACCCCCCACTCCCAGATGTCCCTCCTGGGCCCCATCCCCACGGGCCGCCACCCTGCCCTGTCCAAGCCGCTGTCCAGCAACTGGGAACCAGTTTGCAATGGGGACCTCCCAGTTCAGGGTCCCCACAACTACGGGAAGGGATAATCTTGGCGACCAGAGGAGGATGGGGAGTTTGTGGGGCAACCCTGGAGTGGAAGACACAGGGGGTGGCCCCCTGCAAGCCCCACATACCCCCATGGGCAATGCCAGGTTGGGTGGGGGAGCTGCTTGGGGCGGTGCCTCCCCGGCCATGAAGGGGTTAAGGGCCCCGTCCAGCTGTGCAATGCAGATGTGAGATATGCAGATGAGGCAGAGCAGGTTTTATAAGGCGGGTGCAGACCCAGCACCCCACAAAGCCCCGGTGCCACCCCCATAGGTAGGTGCCACCGCCTGGGGGGCTCCTGTCCTGCTCAGGGAGGGTGGGACTGGGGGGAGGCAAAGGTGGGGTTTTGGGAACGTCTGTCCTGCTCTGAGATGGTGGGGTCTGGGATACAGGGAGGGGTTAGGGGGATGCTGTGGTGGGGAGGCAATTGGGAGCCTTCAATCCCACACTGGGGCAGCGGGATTGGGGGGCAAAGATGGAGTAGGGGGGTGGTGGGGTGAGGGGGCGATTGGGAACCTCTGCTCTACTCCAGGGTGGTGGGAATGGGGTGACAAGGAGGGATTAGGGGGATGCCTGGGTGGGGAAGCCACTGAGAACCTCCATCCTGCTCCGGGGTGGTGGAATTGGGAGGGATAAAGAGCAGGCAGGGAGGTGCTGGGGTGGGGAGGCCTCCAGGAGGCTCAGGAGGCACCAGGACCAGGGGGACAGGGATGGGGTGAGGGGGATTTCGGGGTGGGAACGGGCTGTGCTCCCTAACCACGCTCTCCCCCGCAGGCTCTGCTCCCCTCTGCACGCTGTCCCGGGCAGGATATCATCATATACTGTAAGTTGGCTATGAGACACTACAGTATAGATGATGTACTCCCCGGGCTGCACCGACCGCCGGCACCGGCACCGGCACCGGCACCGGCGCAGGACCACGGCCCGGGGCACCGGGGGTGCGGGACACGGGCTGGGGGCGGGTGCGGGATGGGGCATCCCGGGGGGCGGGAGGATCTGGACGCAGCCAGGGACCCACGGCCGGCGGGGAAACCGTTACCATTACTGAGTTTAGTAATGGTAGCGGTTCTGCCGACGGCCGGGCACGCGGCGCGGCACGGAGCGGCATGGAACGGCACGGAACGGCAGGGATGGCACGGAACGGCAGGGAGCGGCAGGGAATGGCACGGAATGGCAGGGAATGGCAGGGAATGGCACAGAATGGCAGGGAATGGCACGGAACGGCA
>VZTE01002111.1:2061-22120 GCA_013397775.1 Eulacestoma nigropectus
TCCGGAACTCCTGGAAATGTCCGGAACTCCTGGAAATGTTGGGAAACGGCTCCGCCCCGTGCGTCAGCCCTGGCACAAAGCCAGAGCCCGGCGGCAAATCTGGCTCTGACTGGGAATTGTGGCCTGGAATAGCCCCAAATCAGGGAAAGCCCCCAGGGAGCGATGTCCTGCTGACCCCCTGGAGGGATCGGAATGGAAATCCAGGAAATACCAACGGGCTCTTCCCGGAGCTTGGGGGGGAAATGGGGAGAGGCTTTGAGGGGCCCAGAGCTGCCCCTGGGCCGAGGGGCTGGGCCGGGGGTCCCCAGGATCCTCCTGATCCCGCTGTGCCCAGCTCTGCTCTGCTCCTGCCGCACGCCCGGGCCGGGGCCGGGGTCCTGCGGCACGGGGGGGGTCCCGGGGGTCCGTCCCACCGCGCGGGGGTCCGGGGGGTCCAGTCTGATCCTGGCGCCGGGGTCACCTGGTGACGGACGTGTCGGAATCGACGTGGCCGAGGAGGAAGAGCTCGGGGCGGGCGGCAAAGCCCAGGCGGCCCTGGGGGGGGAAGGCAACAGTTAGTGCCAAGGGGAGTTACTGAGCCTGGTTTAACAAAGCCTGAGCCAAAGAGAGTTTAACTAAGCGCAAGTTAAGGAAGCCTGAACTCAGCCTGGTTTAACAAAGCCTGAGCCAAAGAGAGTTTAACTAAGCGCAAGTTAAGGAAGCCTGAACTCAGCCTGGTTTAACAAAGCCTGAGCCAAAGAGAGTTTAACTAAGCCCAAGTTAAGGAAGCCTGAGCTCAGCCTGGTTTAACGAAGCCCAAATGAAGCCCAGGTAACGAAGATGAAGTGGAGGCCGGTTTAACAAAGCCACAATTTAACGGAGCCTAAACTGAGTCTGGTTTAACAAAGACCAAGTTGAGACGGGTTTAATGAAGCTCAAATTGAGGACGGTTTAACAAAGCCTGAATTAAGCCTGGTTTAATGAAGCCGATGTTGAGCCCAGTTTAATGAGCCTGAGCAGGGCAGGTTTTAATGAAACCGGAGCTGATCCCGGTTTAAGGAAGCCCCAGCTGAGCCCAGTTTAACAAAGCCCGGGTGGGTGCCGAGGCGGCAGCACCGGCCACGGCTCCAGAGTCCCCGTGCGGCCCCGGTAATGGGCACTGACCCGGCCCCAGACGGACTGGTGGTAACTGGGAGCGGAGCCCACGTTAACTGGGGCAGATCCAGCCCCACCCAAAGGCCCCTCCCTCTGCAGCCTCAATTAACTGCTCCATCCCAATTACATCTGGGGCGTGGATGAGCCTTAATTAGCAATGACTGCGCCGCTGGTTAATTACAAGGAGCCGCTCCAAACCCTCCGATGAGCCTGGCGTTAAACGGGGCTGAGCCCGAGCCGGGCTGCGCCAGAGCTGAGGCTCTGGAGGGGCAAAAGCAGGAAAAAACCCGGGAATTCCGGGGATTTTGGCGCAGCTGGCGGGTCGGGCCGGAGCGGGGCAGGGTGCACGTGCCGAGCCCTGATCCCACTGAAGGAATTCCCACGGGAAGGGCGATGGCCCCGCTGCTGTCCCGGTGAGGACACGGGCACAGCGGGACCCCGGGGGCGAATCCCACGGGATGGGGACGGGCCCCAGCTCCTCCCCCCGGCGCAGCCCCAGCACCAGAGCGCCGGGGGCTCTGTCACAGCCAGCAACTCAGAGCGGCCCCAAAAAATGACCCAGGAAGCCAAGTTGGAAAAGTCTCCATGTTTTAATGGCGAAGGGGGTTCGTACAACCAGGACCAAAGGGAAAACCCCAAATTAGTGCAGCATGGATGGGGACCCGATCCAGAGGCTCCACGCACAGTCAGTGTTTCAGCCAGGAGAGCTGACCCCTCCCAAGCCAAAATTCCCAATCCAGGAAAGCTGGGGGGTGGTACAGCGGGATTCCAAAGCCCGAGCCCACCTCTGGTCCAGCCCTTCCCCGCAATTCCCACAGCTCATGGCTGCGTTTTGTGGGAATGGGTGTAAAACCTACAAGTGTTACACTACGGGGTTAAATCCTGCTGGGATTCTGGGGTAGTAACACGGACACTGGGAATCCCTTGTGCTCAGGGGGAGCTGCAAAGTCTCAGCTGGTTTGGGAAAGGGTGGGAAGAGGGAGGTGACTCTGCCTCGAATGAAAGGGGGGTTTTCCTGCTGGGCTCTGAGTGTTTTCACCTTCACCTCTGCAATGTGTCCTGGGCACCAGGGAATAACCCCAGAGCTTGGGCAGTGATGGATAAAACCCTACAGAAGCTCAGGGCAGGAGGGGCTGCCCCGACCTGCTCCGATCCTGGGAGCGAGTGGTGCAGGACACGGGGTTTGCTCGTGGAAGGGAAGAAATCCCCGTGACCAGATCCCAAATCCCCACGTCCAGATCCCAAGCCAGCGTCAGGGCGGCATTCCCGAGAGCTGGACACTGCAGGGATTTTACTTCAGAGAGAATTCCCTGCCTGGGACTGGGAGTGCAGGGAAATGCCACGGGAATTCCACGGAGGCCTCGTTACCCCTGGCGCTGGGTGGCCCTGACCCAGGGATCCCAAATAAACCAGGACTGGGCTGGGTAGGGGCCCCTCCCCTCAGGGCTTGGTCCCAGGGGAAGCGTTTTGGGGCCCCCCATCCCGCCCTGCTCCATCCCGCAGATCCATGAAGCACTTTGGGATCTAAACCCACGGAGCTCTGCCTCCGTCGCAGCTCCAGCCGGACAGAGAAGGGAATTTCCCTAAATAACCCCAATTTGAGCTTCCAATGCCCAATTTCCATGATCCAGAGATCCAAACCCACCCCAACAGGCAAGATGGGGCCCCAAAACGCCCCTGGGAGAGCCAAAGGACGCCCGGTTGCCTCCATCCCAATCCACCCAGGTCACATTCCTGGCAAAGCTTCTTCCAAAACTCATTAAACAAAAGGGGGATGATAGGAGGGACTTAAATCCAGGACAAGTGGGAGCAGCAAAGAAACCCCTGGAAAAGGCTCTTGGAGCCTCCACAGCTTGATTTTGAGTTACAATCCAGGGATTTTTGAGAACTCCAAGAGTATTTCCATGGCTCACGGGGAATAAAGTCATAAAATCATAAATAACCACGAACTCGTTTCATTTGCTGACCCCAAAATCCCACACTGGGCCATTAAAAACCAGTAGTGACAATATTAATGCTCAAGTTTCCCGTCGTCGTGGGATCCCCACTGGGAGTGGGAAGTGTTTTCCAGTGAAAAAGTACCAAATCTGGTCAGGCTGGGGCAGCAGAGGTAGATCCAGCCGTAGTGTCACCCCACGCCCAGCGCCAGCAGCATCCCCAAATGTCACCCAAAAGGGGATTTGGGGGTTTTTTAGCTTATTTGTCTCTTTTGCCCAGGTCCGTGCCCGAGCAGCGTTCCTGGAGGTCAGTGTTTGTGCTACGGAGGGGGTCAAACGCTCCGGGATGAGGAATTTGCAGGGATTTAAAGGAAAACGGGGAGGGGTCAGGCTGCTGCTGTGCCCCCCCAGCCGTGTGTCCCGTCCGGGGATGATTTGGGGGTTCAGCAAAGGAACGCCTGCCCCGAGGATTCCGGGTCCTCCCGCGCGTCCCCGAGCCGGCGCGTCCGTGTCCCCGGGGAACCCGGCTCCGGCGGCGGCTGCTGGGGTCCGGCCCCCCTCGGCTACTTGGGGGGGTGGGAGGGCGGCTGCTCCGGGTGCAGGGTCCGGGTGACGCTTACCGTGTTCCCGCAGGCCAGGAAGGAGGCACCCAGGGCGATGAGGCACAGCCACGTCTGCGGGGACAGGAGGGCGCCGTCAGGGGCGGGGCGGGACAGGGACCAGGCTGGCACCGAGTCAGGGAACCACGGGGGGGCCGCGGCAGAAAAGCCTCTGGGATCACCGGGGCCGGCGCTGCCAAGGCCAGCACTGGCCATGTCCCCAGGTGCCACATCCACATGGCTTTGGTGCCTCCCCAGGGATGGGGACCCCACCCCTGCCCTGGGCAGCTGTGTCAGGGTTGGACAGCCCTTTCCAGGAAGGAATTCGCCCCAATATCCAACCTGAACTTCCCCTGGAGGCTGTTTCCCCCGCTCCTGTCACTGGGAGCAGGGCCTGACCCCCCCCGGCTGTCCCCTCCTGTCAGGAACTTGTGCAGAGCCAGAAGGTCCCCCCTGAGCCCCCTTTTCTCCAGGCTGAGCCCCCTCAGCCTCTCCCAGTGCTCCAGCCCCTTCCCAGCTCCTCTCCCGGTTCTGGACACGCTCCAGCCGCTCCATGTCCTGCACTCAGGACCCCAAACCTGAGTCTGGGTGGGGGTAAACCCCACTGATGGCCCCACAGAGGGATCAGTCCCTGGATCAGGAATCAGCCAGAATGTGCCACTCGAGGGTCAGTGGCTCCGCACCCGGGTGATGAGTGGGCTCCCGTGGTGTCTGCACTGGGACCAGTGCCTGGGAGCTCTCTCACTGGGGACAGGGACAGCGGAGTCACACGCAGGTGACACGGAGCTGAGTGGGGACACTCCGAAGGGACGGGATCTGTGCAGGGGGACCCCGACAGCCCGGGCTGATCCCCCAGCGTGGGCAGCAGGTGAGGGGGGGGTCCTGCCCCTCTGCCCCGCTCAGGTGAGACCCCACCTGCAGAGCTGCCCCCGCTCCGGGGCACCAGGACAAGGAGGACGTGGAGCTGCTGGAGCCAGTCCAGAGGAGGATTTTGGGAAGGAATTCCTCCCTGTGAGGATGGGGAGGCACTGGCATGGATTTCCCAGGTGCTGCCCTATCCCTGGAAGTGTTCAAGGCCAGGCTGGACGGGGCTGGGAGCCACCTGGCCAGGTGGGAGGTGTCCCTGCCCGCGGCAGAGGGGTTGGATGAGGGGTTAAATTGCCTTTAAAGTCCCTCTGAGCCCAACCCATCCTGTGGTTCCATGGCCATTCCACGATTTCCACCTCTGTGACACACGGACAGGGACAGAGGAGCCGTGCGCTGTTCCAAAGTCTTCTCCCACCTGGAAGGGGGCCCAGGCGGAGCCTGACTCACCAGGTACGCCACGAAGGACAGGTAGATGACGCTGAGCACGCCGGCCCCGATGTACAGGCCCAGGTGGTTGAGGGACATGACGTAGGCCACCACGAAGTACATGTTGATGGCACAGATGAGGAGGATCAGGAGGCCCCCGGCCACCTTCCAGAACCTGGGAGCAAGGTGAGACACAGCGGGGTGAGGTGGGGGGATGGCCAGGTGAGGAGATGCTCCAGGTGAGGGGCAGGTGTGCCCAGGTGAGCCCCGTGGTACTCACAGGCCGTTGGCGAAGTCGCGCATGATGCTGGGCAGGCTGGTGAAGGTGAGCACCGGGATCAGCGCGAACGGGAGCTGCAGCGGGCACGAGAGCAGAGAATGAAGAGTGGGAATTGCTCTGACTGTCAGGGAATCCTGGAATGGTCTGGCCGGGAAGGGACCTCAGTGCTCATCCCACCCCATCCCCCGCCATGGCAGGGACACCTTCCACTGACCAGGATGCTCCAGGCCCCGTCCAACCTGGCCCTGGACACTTGTGGGTCAGGAGGGGCTGGATCCCACCTGGCCATGAACATCCCTGGGCTGGGAGGGGCTGGATCCCACCTGGATCCCACCTGGCCATGAACACCCCTGGGCTGGGAGGGGCTGGATCCCACCTGGATCCCACCTGGCCATGAACACCCCTGGGCTGGGAGGGGCTGGATCCCACCTGGATCCCACCTGGCCATGAACACCCCTGGGCTGGGAGGGGCTGGATCCCACCTGGATCCCACCTGGCCATGAACACCCCTGGGCTGGGAGGGGCTGGATCCCACCTGGATCCCACCTGGCCATGAACACCCCTGGGCTGGGAGGGGCTGGATCCCACCTGGATCCCACCTGGCCATGAACACCCCTGGGCTGGGAGGGGCTGGATCCCACCTGGATCCCACCTGGCCATGAACACCCCTGGGCTGGGAGGGGCTGGATCCCACCTGGATCCCACCTGGCCATGAACACCCCTGGGCTGGGAGGGGCTGGATCCCACCTGGATCCCACCTGGCCATGAACACCCCTGGGCTGGGAGGGGCTGGATCCCACCTGGATCCCACCTGGCCATGAACACCCCTGGGCTGGGAGGGGCTGGATCCCACCTGGATCCCACCTGGCCATGAACACCCCTGGGCTGGATCCCACCTGGATCCCACCTGGCCATGAACATCCATGGGCTGGGAGGGGCCGGCTGCCCCCGCTCACCTGGAGGCTCATGAGGACGTTGAGGAAGTCGTTCATGCCCGTGAGGTGCCCGACGTCCTGGAAGATGGCGACGAAGAGGGTGGGGGTGACGGCGATGGAGCGCGTGAGCAGCACCCGGGCGAAGCGGGACCAGCGCAGGTTCAGGAAGCCCTGGGGGGGCACGGGGAGGCCGTGAGTAAGGAGTGAGTAAGGTGTGAGTAGTACAGGAGCAGCAC
Source organism: Eulacestoma nigropectus (assembly GCA_013397775.1). Taxonomy (NCBI): domain Eukaryota; kingdom Metazoa; phylum Chordata; class Aves; order Passeriformes; genus Eulacestoma; species Eulacestoma nigropectus. Next base: position 8,476 of record VZTE01002111.1, read on the forward strand.
AGGCTCAGGAACCCCTGGGGGACCATGGGGAGGCCCTGAGTAAGGAGTGAGTAAGGTGTGAGTAGTACAGGAGCAGCACAGGCTCAGGAACCCTTGGAGGCGGGACGGGGCAGTGAGGCTGAGATAGCAAGGAGGGAGTAAGGAGTGAGGAGTAAGTAAGGAGTACAGAGGAGCAATGAGCAAGGAGGACAGAACACAGAGCAAGGAGAACGTAGTGAGGAGTAGAGAGTCAGGAGTGTGGAGTCAAGAGGAGCATTGAGTACAAAATACAGAGTAAGGAGTAAATGAGTAAGGAGTACGGAGCAAGGAGTACTGAGTTAGGAGTATGGAGTAAGGAATAAGAACTACAGGGAGTAAGGAGCACGGAGTAAAGAGTGAGGAGCACTGAGTAAGGAGTACAGAGTGAGGAGCACTGAGTAAGGAATATGGAGCAAGGAGTACTGAGTGAGGAGTAAAGAGTCAAGGAGTAAGGAGTTAGGAGTGTGGAGGAAGGAATAAGGACTACAGGGAGTAAGGAGCAGGGAACACAGAGTAAGGAGTACGAGGAGAGGCGGGAGGGAGCAGTGAGGAGCAGGAACTGCGTTACCTCCATGACGAACTGGCCCGAGTAGGTGCCCGTCATGGTGGAGCTCTGCCCGGCCGCCAGGATCCCGATGGCCCAGATGTAGAGGGCAGCAGGGCCGAAGTAGCACCCCAGGACAACGCCCTGCAACGGGGAGGGGGCAGCTCTGTCAGCCCGGCCCCACCGAGGGCGGGCACGAGCAGCAGGAATGCCCAGGAGTAAGTCCTCAGTAAGAAGGGGGCTCAAGGTCCCCCAGGGGTCTTCTCACCCCCACTCTGTTTTTGGGGATCCCTTTACTGGTCCCAGTCCCCAGGGCTCCCAGTTTACCCAGAAGCTGCAGCTGCCACCAGACAGGGTCACCAGCTGCCCCAGACACGGCAGTGCCCCTGTGGGGACACCAGACAGGGTCACTGGGCTGCCCCCACCCTGGGGACACCAGACAGGGTCACTGGGCTGCCCCCACCCTGGGGACACCAGACAGGGTCACTGGGCTGCCCCCACCCTGGGGACACCAGACAGGGTCACTGGGCTGCCCCCACCCTGGGGACACCAGACAGGGTCACTGGGCTGCCCCCACCCTGGGGACACCAGACAGGGTCACTGGGCTGCCCCCACCCTGGGGACACCAGACAGGGTCACTGGGCTGCCCCCACCCTGGGGACACCAGACAGGGTCACTGGGCTGCCCCCACCCTGGGGACACCAGACAGGGTCACTGGGCTGCCCCCACCCTGGGGACACCAGACAGGGTCACTGGGCTGCCCCCACCCTGGGGACACCAGACAGGGTCACTGGGCTGCCCCCACCCTGGGGACACCAGACAGGGTCACTGGGCTGCCCCCACCCTGGGGACACCAGACAGGGTCACTGGGCTGCCCCCACCCTGGGGACACCAGACAGGGTCACTGGGCTGCCCCCACCCTGGGGACACCAGACAGGGTCACTGGGCTGCCCCCACCCTGGGGACACCAGACAGGGTCACTGGGCTGCCCCCACCCTGGGGACACCAGACAGGGTCACTGGGCTGCCCCCACCCTGGGAACACCAGACAGGGTCACCAGCAGCCCCAGATGTGGCTGCAACCCCTGGGGACACCAGACAAGGCCCCAGGGCGGTCTCCAAGCTGTCCTCCCCAGGGACACTCACCCCCTTGTAGATGTCCACCTCCAGTGTCTCGTTGTTGTTGGGGAAGAGCGAGGAGTGGGGGCTGCTGGAATTGGCACAGACGTTGTGCTGCAAGGGCACGGAAGGGTGGGAATAAGGGAATGGGCTGGGATGGAAAAGCCTCTGGGATCACTGGGTCCAGCAGTGATCTCAGCATTGCCAAGGCCACCACTGACCACGTCCCCGAGTGCCACATCTGCACGGCTGTTAAATCTCCCCAGGGATGGGGACTCCACTCCTGGCCTGAGCAGCCTTTTCCATGAAGGAATTTTCCCCAAAATCCAACCTAAACCTGCCCTGGATGCCTTTTTGTCTCATCCTGTCACCTGAGAGCAGAGCCCGACCCCCACCTGGCTGCCCCCTCCTGTTGGGGAGCCAGAAGGTCCCCCCTGAGCCTCCTTTTCTCCAGGCTGAGCCCCCCCAGTTCCCTCAGCTGCTCCTGGTGCTCCAGCCCCTTCCCCAGCTCCATTCCCAGCTCTGGACACGCTCCAGCCCCTCAAGGGGGCCCAAAGCTGACCCCAGGATTGAGGGTTTGACCTCAGCAGTGCCCAGCACAGGGGGGTGGGCACTGCCCTCGTCCCTCCGTCCCTGCTGCAGCTCCCAGTCAGCCCCAGTCCATCCCACTGGTCCCAGTCCCACTTACCACGTCCGCATTGGTCTTGTTGAAGAAGGCCTCGGCGAAGACGGTCACCACGAAGATGTTGATGATGAAGGAGACGAAGAGCGCGATGCACGACTCGATGAAGAAATACTTGTTGGCCTCTCGCACCTCGCGCTTGTCGGCGCGGTTCACCTGCCGGGACTGGGGGGGGGACGGGCACGGGGGCAGAGAGGGGACACGGGAATCCACCGTCAATCCCTGGAATCTGAGCTGACTGAAGGGACGACAGCGCTGGCAGGACAGGGATCGCTGGGTGGCCAGGACACGTCCTTGGGCCCCACACCCCACAACAGCCACGCGTCCCAGGCTCCTCTGAGGGCGTTTTTTAACCCTTTTTTCTTTTATATTTTCTCTCTATCCTTTACACATATACTTGTAGCTTTGTAGCTTTTTACTGCAGCTTAGTTTCGGCACTTTCCTAGGCAGAAAAACACCACAAATCCCAGGATCCCTGCGCTGTCTTGCTTCTCCTTAGAAACCAAGGCTGAAACCAGCTTTATAGGACGTGCTTTTGTAAGCAGGACCTGGATCTCATCCTAAGGGGGGAGAATCAAGTGCTAGAACTGGGGGAATTACTTCCCCAGGCGAGTTCCTAACGGGGGGGTTCTTGTCAGATACGCCAATTTGCAGAATCTATGAAAACCGTACACGCGTCACGCGCGGGGCACGCGCCTTCGGCTTTTTCTGCCTGAGGATCCTCGTAGAAAGGCGCCCCTTTTATCACCCTAATTGTGTCTGACTCGTATTTTTAGGGCCCAGGGTGCCCTCGTGGCACCTCGCTCACCTTGACGAGGGCGGAGTGCAGGTACATGTTGTGGGGCATGATGACGGCGCCCACGATGCCCACGGCCTGCTCCAGCTGCGGCGTGCCGCAGTCCTGGCAGTAGGGGATGAACAGCCCCTGCAGCAGCTTCTCCTGGTTGGGCTTCACCGTGATGTACTGGGCACGGGGACAGGAAAACAGGGAACTGTGGGGTGCTACAGCAAGGGTGGCCGCTCCAGAGCGAAACCGCCACGCGGACCCAAATCTCGTTAATTTTAAGTGTCCATCCCTGCGTTTGGTGCTGTTTCGGCACAGGAATGGGATCACAGCGTTGGCTCATGGAGTTGTTAAGGTTGGAAAAGGCTCTGGGATCATCGGGTTCAGCACTGCCAAGGCCACCGCTCACCATGTCCCCAGGTGCCACATCCACATGGCTTCTAAATTCCCCCGGGATTGGGACTCCCTCCCTGCCCAGGGCAGCCTGTGCCAGCGTGCCAGCCCTTTCCAGGAAGGAATTCTCCCTAAAATCCAACCTAAACCTGCCCTAGGAGGACATTTCCTCTCATCCTGGCACCTGGGAGCAGAGCCTGACCCCCACCTGGCTGCCCCCTCCTGTCAGGCAGGTGTGGGGAGCCAGAAGGTCCCCCCCCGAGCCTCCTTTTCTCCAGGCTGAGCCCCCCCAGCTCCCTCAGCCGCTCCTGGTGCTCCAGCCCCTTCCCCAGCTCCATTCCCAGCTCCGGACACGCTCCAGCCCCTCAGTGTCTCCTGGAGGCAGGGGGTACCTCATATCCAAAGGTCAGGGCCATGATGGTGATCAGGAGCCCGAAAAATGCCTCCAGCTTCCGCAGGCCTGTGAGGAGGAACAGGGCCATTGTCAGCAGCCTGAGACACGCTCCATCCCAGGTTTAGTTCCCGGAATTCCGGAGGAGAAATTACCGTATTTGTCAAGGAAGAGGAAAACGAAGGTGTCAGCGATGGTGATGAGCACTCCCCCCCAGAGCGGGATCCTGCGGGCGAGAGCGGGGTCAGCGCCCACCCAGAGCTCCAAATCCCTTTTGTTTAGGGCTTTTTTGGGATGGAGATGTATGTCTGGGGGTTCTTCACAGCCCGAGCAGGACGAGGGACCGCGGGGCTGTGTCCTGCCTCAGGAATGCCTGAACCCATGGGACACCCCATGCCTGCCTGTTACGGTGCCATTTCCTGCCCTCCCAGCCTTCCCAGGAATCCTGTACGGAATGTGGAGCTTGGCACGAAGCTGCACCCCAATTTTCTGTCAGTCAGAGGTTAAAACAACCCCAGACCCTGTGGGTGCCCCACAGTCGAAACCCAGCACTGGAGGTTGAGCCAGCGGTGGGAGCTCGGCCAGCCAGGGTGAGTCACATCCTCAGGGCTGATTTTGGGGGCACTTTTGGGAAGTTACGGAGTTTTTGGCGCAGGGTTTCCCTTCCTCCCTCGTTTCCCACACCAACCCCACTCACTTCCCCATGGAGAGCAGGTTGATGGCGATGGCCGAGCCGATGACCTCCTGCATGTCGGAGCCGATGATGGCGAGTTCCACCATCAGCCACAGGATGATCCGAGGGAACTGGGGGGGAAAGGAACACCCAGTGCCATGAAAAACAGGGGAAAATGTCTTCTCCCGTGGGGCTGTGGTGATCCCGCACGCAGGAATGAGATCCTCTCCCTGCCCTGGTTACGGCTGCTCTGGAGCTGAAATCCCAGCTCCTGTGGCAATCCTGGGGAGGATCTGGGTCACTGATGTCACCCCGGTTCCTGCCCTGGGTACAGGAGCCAGTTGCGAGAGCGAAATGTGGAATTTCCATGTGTGGATACACTGGGAATGAGCGTGGGGAGATGTCGCAGGTCACAGCAGTGACACGGTGTCAGGAGCTGGATGAGGAACACCCACGTGCACAGGGATGGGACATCCCCAGTGTCCCCCCAGCCCTGCCCAGTGCACAGGGCTGAACATCCCAAATGTCCCCCCAGCCCTGCCCAGTGCACAGGGCTGAACATCCCAAATGTCCCCCCAGCCCTGCCCAGTGCACAGGGCTGAACATCCCAAATGTCCCCCCAGCCCTGCCCAGTGCACAGGGCTGAACATCCCAAATGTCCCCCCAGCCCTGCCCAGTGCACAGGGCTGAACATCCCAAATGTCCCCCCAGCCCTGCCCAGTGCACAGGGCTGAACATCCCAAATGTCCCCCCAGCCCTGCCCAGTGCACAGGGCTGAACATCCCAAATGTCCCCCCAGCCCTGCCCAGTGCACAGGGCTGAACATCCCAAATGTCCCCCCAGCCCTGCCCAGTGCACAGGGCTGAACATCCCAAATGTCCCCCCAGCCCTGCCCAGTGCACAGGGCTGAACATCCCAAATGTCCCCCCAGCCCTGCCCAGTGCACAGGGCTGAACATCCCAAATGTCCCCCCAGCCCTGCCCAGTGCACAGGGCTGAACATCCCAAATGTCCCCCCAGCCCTGCCCAGTGCACAGGGCTGAACATCCCAAATGTCCCCCCAGCCCTGCCCAGTGCACAGGGCTGAACATCCCAAATGTCCCCCCAGCCCTGCCCAGTGCACAGGGCTGAACATCCCAAATGTCCCCCCAGCCCTGCCCAGTGCACAGGGCTGAACATCCCAAATGTCCCCCCAGCCCTGCCCAGTGCACAGGGCTGAACATCCCAAATGTCCCCCCAGCCCTGCCCAGTGCACAGGGCTGAACATCCCAAATGTCCCCCCAGCCCTGCCCAGTGCACAGGGCTGAACATCCCAAATGTCCCCCCAGCCCTGCCCAGTGCACAGGGCTGAACATCCCAAATGTCCCCCCAGCCCTGCCCAGTGCACAGGGCTGAACATCCCAAATGTCCCCCCAGCCCTGCCCAGTGCACAGGGCTGAACATCCCAAATGTCCCCCCAGCCCTGCCCAGTGCACAGGGCTGAACATCCCAAATGTCCCCCCAGCCCTGCCCAGTGCACAGGGCTGAACATCCCAAATGTCCCCCCAGCCCTGCCCAGTGCACAGGGCTGAACATCCCAAATGTCCCCCCAGCCCTGCCCAGTGCACAGGGCTGAACATCCCAAATGTCCCCCCAGCCCTGCCCAGGCCAGCCTCGCTCATCGTCGGCAGATCTTCCTTACATAAACCCAAGGAATTCCCAGGCAGGGGATGGAACAACCAGGAAATGGTTTTGACCTAAAGGGCTGTTTCTCTCCTTATAATTCCTTGGGATTATTTTAGCATTCCCGTGCTGAGAGGCAGATGAAATCCCAGATTTTATTCCTGACTGATAAATGGCAACATCCCCCTGCTCCCTCCTCGTGTTTGCCAAGCCAGGACAGCACCAAGGGACCCCGAAACACACCCCAAGTACCCCATTAACATCCCAGGCCCCTAACGAGTCCTCATGGCACCACCAAGGACATTGGGGGGGGGTCACCCATCTCCTGGTCCCACTCCTGCCCCCATCTTCCCCAATCCCCCAGGACTGTCCCCAGCCCCCCCTGGCACCCCTCAGGACCTGGGGGAGTGTCACCCACTTCCTGAGCTCCCCTTGGCACCCCTCAGGACCTGGGGGAGCATCACCCACTTCCTGAGCTCCCCTTGGCACCCCTCAGGACCTGGGGGAGTGTCACCCACCCACCCCAGCCACCATGACACCCCTCAGGACCCAAAGGAGTGTCACCCACCTCCTGAGCCCCCCTTGGCACCCCTCAGGACCCAAAGAAGTGTCACCCACCTCCCGAGCCCCCCTTGGCACCCCTCAGGACCCACCTTCTGGTACTGGCGGTTGCAGACCTCGGCCAGGTGCAGCCCCGTGACCACGCCAAGCCGCGCCGCCAGCCGCTGCAGCAGCAGCCCGATGATGGTGGCCAGCAGCAGCACCCACAGGAGCTGCAGGACACGGGGACATCAGTGGGTGGGGGGACACGGGGGGCCACGGCCACCCGCAAGGCGCCGGGTGCCCCCAAACCCCACAGTTCTGGTTGAAAATCCAGATTATCAAACGGTTGAAAAGCCACATTATTGACATTTTTGAGGCAGTGACGTGCCCAGAGCTGGCGTGGGACGGATCCCAAGGGACACAAAGCCAGGATCCGAGCCCCTCCTGCTCCCCCTCCTCTCCAGGGTGCTCCCCCCCACCGCCAGCCCCGTCCCACCTTCCCCACGGGACATGTCCCGCCCTGTGGGCCCTGCACCAACCTTGAAGCCCGCGATGGCCCCGGACTGCAGGTCAGACTCGATGTTGCCGGGGTCGAGGTAGGCGATGCTCATCAGGAAGCCCGGCCCCGTGAACGCCCACAGCTTGCGGAAGCTGAAGCAGGAATGCTGCGGGAGAGGACGGACACGGGGGGGAATGGGTTAATTCCCCCGCTGACACCACAGATCAGGCTCAGCCTGAGCCTTAAGCCCATCCTAAACTCTGCAGGGCTGTAAAGCCAAACTATTCCCCAATCTCGTCCTAACAATCCTGCCTGTTCCTCAGTCCCACCCCAAAGCCTGGATCTCTCTGGTCCCACTCTGAGGGGTTTAGGCCCAGGCTCTGGGACAGCCAAGGTCACGCTCATGGAACCCCCGGGGGGAAGCGGGACCCTCCCTCACTGGCAGCTGAAACTGGGGGCTTCAGCCACGGGCAAGAGGCACCCGTGGCCCCAGGAGGAGCAAGGGGAGGGTGTCACGAGGCCAGCCAAGCTCCTGCTCCCTGATAAGGGAACAAAGAGCCCAGGGCCCTCCCTGAGGCATGACAAGGCCTTTCCCTGCTCTTTGACTGCTCCAAGCAGGAGCCAAATCCCATGGGATCAATCATTAACACAGGCCTCACGTCCCCCCAGACCACAGGAGACCCCTCCCCCTCTTCCCTCCCAAATCCACATCTCCAGGTCCCCCTTCCCAGTCCAGGCTGGAAGGGGAACTGGTGCCCATGGGGATGACTCAGGGGGGTGTGTGAGGCAGATTTTTCCAGCGGGGTTTTCCCACTCACCGTCTCATCCTCAGGGATTGGGATCTTGCTGTCAAAGTAGGTGGTGAACGGCTCCCCGTCGTCGGCGTCGGGGGGCTGCAGGGGGCTCCTGCTGCTGGAGATGGTGCTGATCACGCCCCCGAGGCCCCCAGACTCCCCAGAGACATCTTCTGCAGGGAGAGAGGGAATGGGAGCAGTGAGCATCCCTGGAAAGGCAAGGAATTCTGACAGGGGCTGGCAAGCCCCCCAGGCACAGCAAGAACAAGCCAGCACAGTCCATGCTAATTAAGTGATAAAGAGACAATTAAATTAAAATATCCCACACCGCTGCACCCCTTGGAGCCCGCTGCCTTCCCAGAATCTCCTCTCCCACGCAGTTCCAGGCCAGAGCCGGGGATTTATTTATTCCAATTAATTAAAAAAACCCATCCTGGGTGCTGATGTGGGGTGGTGGCAGCACCGGTGTCCCCATAATGATTAACTGGGGCTGGATGAGCCCGATCCCAGGGAAATCTGGGACAGCTCCCGCACCATTATCCCAGACTCTCCTGGCTGGATCCCAGGGAAATACACCACCTGGAAGCAAGGGGCAGTCAGGAGACACCAACAACTCCCCATCTCCCAGAGGGAGAGCCAGCACTGAGACAGTTCCAGGAGTTTCTGAACGCAAGGAGTGAGGGAAGCGTGCAGGGTCACCCCAGCAACGAGGCACATTCCCACATTCCCACCCTATTCCCCACCACCTCCAGCAAAAGCCCTGATCCCGATCCTGTACTCACTCCCAATCCTGATCCTGTACTCACTCCCAATCCTGATCCTGTACTCACTCCCACTCCCTCCTGGTCCCATTCTCACATTCTCACTCNGCTCACTCCCAGTCCCATTCTCACTCCCGGTCCCGTGCTCACTCCCAGTCCCGTTCTCACTCCCAGTCCCGTGCTCACTCCCAGTCCCATTCTCACTCCCGGTCCCGTGCTCACTCCCAGTCCCGTTCTCACTCCCAGTCCCGTGCTCACTCCCAGTCCCATTCTCACTCCCGGTCCCGTGCTCACTCCCAGTCCCGTTCTCACTCCCAGTCCCGTGCTCACTCCCAGTCCCATTCTCACTCCCGGTCCCGTGCTCACTCCCAGTCCCGTTCTCACTCCCAGTCCCGTGCTCACTCCCAGTCCCATTCTCACTCCCGGTCCCGTGCTCACTCCCAGTCCCGTTCTCACTCCCAGTCCCGTGCTCACTCCCAGTCCCATTCTCACTCCCGGTCCCGTGCTCACTCCCAGTCCCGTTCTCACTCCCAGTCCCGTGCTCACTCCTGGTCCCATTCTCACTCCCGGTCCCGTGCTCACTCCCAGTCCCATTCTCACTCCCAGTCCCGTGCTCACTCCTGGTCCCATGCTCACTCCTGGTCCCGCGCTCACTCCCGGTCCCGTGCTCACTCCCGCTCTCCCCACGGGGCATTTCCCTCTGGGAGCAGTGCCGGAGCACTCTGAGCTCAGAGGGCTCGGACAGGGCAGCTCTTTGCCCAACTTTCCTATTGCATCACCACCGGCTCCTCCTTTTCCCGGCCTCCCAGAACCCTGCCAGGGCCACGTTTACATAAGGGATTTGGAGCTGCCCAGGTGTGCGGAGATCCCTGCTCAGGAAATTTCTTCCTGCCCAGGCCGGGCTGGTTCAGCTGGTTCCGCCGGGCTGAGTGACCCCGGGGTGCTGCAAACCTCCTGCGGGACTCATCCCGGCACCCCGGGGCTCTTCCCGGCACCCCAAACAAGCAGGGAATTAATGAAAGGAAGGAGGGTGACGAGGTCAGCCCCCTCCGTGTCCCCGTTCCTGATCCAGCCTCACCGTAGGACGCCTTCCGCTCCATGTCCGAGTTCCCCATGGAGGAGCCCTTCCCGTGCTCCGGGAGCTGCTTTACACTGGACACATCGGCTGTGGAGAAGGGAAAAAATCCTGTCAGGAAGGAAAATCAGAGCTGGCAGGAGAGCAGGGAGAGCCAACAGCTCTGGTAAGGACAGATTCACTTCCCGGGCTCTTTTTCAGCTCTGAGAAACCTGACAGGGATGGACTCACTTCCTGAGCTCTTTTCCAGCTCTGAGGGTCTCAGCAGGGATGGGAGAGGGAACGTGGATTGGGACCTGCTAAGAAAGTCCCCCTGCTCTGCCCATGGAAGGCCTGATGGGCACTGACGTGGCAAGCTGGACACAGGCAGCTGGAGCTGATTGTGAAACTCTGGCCCAGGAAACAAGCGAGGAATTTCCTTGATGTGGAAACCACATCTCATCCCCCCCTTCCCAGCACTTCCAGCACTCCCAAATCCTCACAGCGCCCCTCAAACCCCTCCAGCACTCCCCAAGCCCCTCAGGCAGTGGGAAGTGAGTTAAGGGCAGGTTTAACTCCTTCATCAAGGCCTGGGTTTAAATTCAACCCACTCAGGAATGAGCCAGGATCTGGAATGGGGCTGGGGATGGAGCAGGAGGGGAGCAGGATGAGGGACAGGCCAGTGGATGGAGCAGGAAGAAGCTGGGAACTGGGAAGGGACTGGGGATGGAGCAGGAGGGAAGTGGGGATAAGCTGGCACCCTCTGGGCTCCAGAAGCTCAAATCCCCCAAGGACAAGTCAATGTCCCTTAGAGCCGGCTTTTGGCCTGTAAAGCCAAATCCTCTGTCAAATTCCATCAGGTTGGAACAGGAGATTTCCACAAAATACGGGAATATTGGTTCAGTGAGGATGTAAAAGGAAATCATCAGCCAGGGGTTCAGTTTAAGGGAACCCCAGCTCTCACCCCTCACACATCATTTTCCTTCTTTTCTAAGCACCAAAACTCACAGCTAACATTAAATAAAAGCAAAACACTAAAGTTTAGCAAAAAGCCAACTTTTTTCCAAAGCATGATCCAGGAGGAATGACCTTACCCCGGCAGCGAGTCCCACCAGAGCTTCACTCCATGATGAAGCGAGGAGGACGATCTTGGGGGGAATGTTCGTTATGAACCCACCTCATATCTGCCCCCAGACCCAGCCCAGCCCGGGTGAGGGCGGGCAGGGCCCCTTATCTGCCCCAGCAGCTGCTGGGCTGGGGGCTCAGGGAATGTGTCTCCAGTTTCCCACACCCAGAGGAGTCTCTGTGAGCACACATGGGGCACGTGGGCTGCCTTTTCCAGGAAGGAATTTTCCCCAAAATCCAACCTAAACCTCCCCTGAACGACTTTTTGTTTCATTCTGTAGAGCAGAGCCTGACCCCCACCTGGCTGCCCCCTCCTGTTGGGTGGGTGTGGGGAGCCAGAAGGTCCCCTCTGAGCCTCCTTTTCTCCAGGCTGAGCCCCCTCAGCTCCCTCAGCCTCTCCTGCTGCTCCAGCCCCTTCCCCAGCTCCATTCCCAGCTCCAGACACGCTCCAGCCCCTCCATGTCCTGCACTCGGGACCCAAAACTGACCCCAGGATTCAGGGTGGGGCCTCAGCAGTGCCCAGCACAGTGGGGTGGCCACTGCCCTGGTCCCAGTGGCCACGCTGTGGCTGTGGTCAGGTGCCTGTGGCCTCCTTGCCCACCTGGGCACACCTGGGCTCATGTCCAGCCCCAGGTTCTTTCCCACCCAGCAGCTTCCCTGACACCAGCCGTGGACTCACCAGGCTCTGCCTCCACTGTGCCCCCACTGCTCAGCCTGGCACCACACCGGGCCAGGCAGCCCCTTCCCAGGGGAAGATTCCCTGGAATACAACAAGCCCTGAGCAGGACATCACGAGGTCACCACACAAACCCGCCAGGACACGGGTGCTGCTGTCCAGGCTTTTCCCACGTGTGCATGGAGCGAACAATGAACAAGGAACAATGGGGTTCTTGTTCTACCCCCACCCTCCCTTCACCACCAAACCCACTCTGATGGGTCCTTCCAGCAGCCGTGGGCTCATCCTCCTCCTGCTCCTCCCCAGGAGCAGCCTGGCCCCGTGCTGGGAGCGGTTCCTGCCATTGAAGCCGTGCCTTTGATGTGGGGCTTTGAGCTGGGCTGGTTTCTGCAGGGCAGACAGGATCCTCACGGATTCTTCTGGATCCGCTCCTTTGGGGCGGTTTTGGGGCTGATCTTGTTTTGCTCCATGCACGGACACCCTGCAGGCTGGTGACACTGCCAACGCCTCACCTGGTGGCACTGGGAGCCCTTCCCCGACCCTCTGGTCCAGCCCTTCCAGGGGTTGTCACACCGGGAGCCCCGGGCACAACGCCCCAAACCACTGCACACAGCCCAGATGGCCACTTGCCATCCCAGTGAAATGGGTGGTGACTGCTGCTGGTGTAATGGTTGGACTGGACGATCTCAGAGAGCTTTTCCAAGCTCGATTTCCTGATTCTGCCCTGCTGACCACCTCCCACATGGCCCTGCTGCTCTGCTGGCACCGGCACCATCACGTCTGGGACCTGGAAAACCTCGTCCTCTGCACGGACCTGGTGGGATCACCCTAGGGCACAGCACGGGGGGTCCATCCCTGTGGGATCCATCCCTGTGGGATTCCTCCCTCCTTTCTCTGCCCCACTCCTGCCCACGACACGAGAGGATAAAGGCAGCAGTGACCTCGGCTCTGCTCCTGTCACACCGGGACAGGTCGCCTGCCCACCCCGAGCAGGTCGGACCAGCTTGTTCCCTGCCCATCCCTCATCCCATCCCACGCTCTGGAGTTGGGAGATGCCCTGGGTTCAGGAGGGCACGGGGAGCCGAGCCTGCCCTGCTTGCCCAGGTGTCCTCTCCGAGACAGACGGAGGGTGACCTCGTTATTCCCACACCCAGAAACAACCTCCTGGCAGGGAGGAGCAGCTCCCCTCCCAGCCTGCTCCAGCTCCCACATTTAGGAGCCGGCCCCGCTGCTCCCAGCGTGGGACGGAGCAGCTGACGCACACCTGAGACTCCGAGAATTTCCATCGCCTGTAATGAATCAAACCGTGTCCAGCCCACAGAAACACGGAGCCGTTATCCCATCGCTGCCTGCAGCGCTCTCTCAGCCCTCCGGCGCCTGTCTCACGGCTCCCCTGCCCGTGAGCGCCACGGGCCAGCCAGGGGCGGCACCGGCCCCCGCTCCGAGCTCCTGCACCCGCAGCCGCGGGTGGACCTTGGCCGGGGCCGGCCCCTCCGGCCCGAGGCGAGCCGGGAGCACGGAGCCCTGCCAGGGCACAGCGACATTCATTCCCTGAGCCGCTCCAGGAGCCTCGGGCACCGGCCGGACTCATCCTCCGCACCGGGAGGGACCGCAGCTGACACCGGGGACACCGGGCGGCGGATCGGCGGGGACACGGGCGCTATCCGGGCCCCTCAGCCGGGGCAGGACGAGCTCCCCGGGGCTCCAAGGCTGCGCTCGCACAGAGCCCCGGCACCCCCAGCACGTCGGAAGGACGAGCGGCGAGGCTGGGGGACCCCGAACCCCGATCAGACTCGGTGCCCGCCCGCTGGGACCCCCGGGACACCCCAAGGTCACCGGGACCCGGGGGACCCCGAGCCCTGCGGGGGGGTGCGGGCAGCGCCCGGGTGCCGCGGGGCTGAGGGCAGCGGCCCCTCATGAACCCAGCCC
>VZTE01002112.1:215-46147 GCA_013397775.1 Eulacestoma nigropectus
CCCCCCGGCCAGGTCACTCCTCCCGCAGGTAGGGCGGGACAGGAGGACAGGCAGAACAGAAGGATGGAAGGGAGACACAGGACAGCCAATGCACGACAAGGGGACAGAAGGAGATAGAAGGACAGGCAGCACAGGGCAGGGCTGACAGCTGCCACCCTCAGCCAGAACGTTGGCCCCCGGGCAATAAATCCGTGTCAGTAACTTGTCCTGCTTTTAACATCCAGAGGTGCCTCCAGCCTGCAAGGCCGCAGCCAGCCGTGATGGAACAGAGCTGCTGCAAAAAATGGTCATTTAACGCACAGAATGATGATAAAGAACAGAGTACTGAAATCCAGCAAGCCTGAGCTCCCACCTTTTCCAGCAACCTACTGCTGCTTAATGTGGAAAATCCATTTCCTCTTGAAACAGGAACCAGACTAAACTTCCTGGGTTAACTGGAAGTCAGCAAACTTCCAAGTTTCCCCTTCACCCAACGGAATGAATCACACTTATTCCACTGATTAATTCTGCTCCAGTTAGCATGTAAATACAGCCTCCAAGATGTTCCACACCAGAGGACTGCATTTGGCCCCAAGAGCCCTAATTTACTAACAAAATCAAGCTCCTACTTACATTTTGGTCGATAAACCAGCCTCATCTGCTTATTTACAGATCCTGATCCCAAGGGGCCACCCAGAGCCCAGGTGATTGGAAAACCTCCGAGGAGAGGCACAACCACACAGAATTTACCCCAGGCTTATGTTGGGACTTTTTGGATGAGCAGATACACGTCCACCCCCCCTGATCCTTTCCCTGGGGACTTCATGGTTAAAGACAGGACATTCAGCCAACTGCCGGTACCCATTTCATCCAATCCACACCAGAACCTCCCACAAACCCGCCCATCAGCATCACTCCCCTTACACAAAGGTCTAACAAGGGATGTGTGATCCCTCTCCCTGCTTCCTCCCCAAGCCGCACCCCGGGGTAAAATACTTTATTAACCCTTCTTGCTTTAGCCCTTAATATGAAGGGATTTGTGCCATGACATGATCCAGACCTTACTGTGTGTTCTGCTCCCAACACAGCCCAGAGCGTCACAGTGCATTTTTACACCCTTAACGTTTCTGAGATGGGTCAGTGGCACACAAGAATCGCACGGCTACACAAGAGGCACCACCAGGATCATGACGTTTTCGTCAGTATTTAGATCACTCACCAAAAACACACACCAAGCTGAAGCAAATTCAGTTTATTGAGTTGTCTACTGTAGCCAGATACGGATTTAGGTATCAACACAAGAGTACAGCTGTATTTCAGGGCCTAAATGCAAACTGCTGCTCCCACTCACATCCTATAACCCCCACCCACTTTCAGTATTACCTTCCCAGTAATATCCTGGCCCCAGGAGGTCGAATGGATGGGAAGGTTGCCAAGTCTAGTCCACAGGAGAGCACATGCCTTTTTTACTAATCCCTTATCCCCTTCCCCTGCACCCCCAGTTTTAAGCACCCTTAAATGCAGCTTTCTTGCTGGACCAGACAACCCCAAATCTGCCCTTGACTTTCCAATTGCTTTTCAACCAATCCCACGGATTCTTTCCTTCCCGTGTAGCTTCCCTAAAACGTGCTCAACTCCAGGCCCTGCTCCGTAAAATCCAGGAAGTGCACATCCCCCCAAGGGAGCAGAGACACACGTGGCCATTCCCATGTCCCCAACACAAGCACATACTTCGAGAGACCACTATAGTCACATACCCGTGGTTCCAGTCCGTTTTGATCCCTGCGGCTACATTTTGATTACACATTGTGCACTAACAGGACTTGGGCAGCCACCTTATTTGGGCAGACTCTTTAATATACTTACCCTCTCCCACTAAAGGCGGAATTTTCTTCGTCATTTTGTCCCAGCAGTTTCTGCAGTATCTTAGGAAAGGGAGATTTTTTTTATTTTCTCACGTCCTACATTACACAAATAGGGCTTCAAGTTCACTAAGCAAAGCTATTTATCTCCAGCAAGGTATTTTTTTTTTCTTTCTGCTAAGATTCATGACCAGTTTTTCCCCCCCTTAAAAGATTCAGGAATCATTCCTTTTCCCCCATCTATCCAAAATCGAACGCAATCTTAGAAGCTAGGAGCACACGACCTTAACTTTTATGTACCACCACCTGCATCATCTGGAGTTTTATCACTTTAAGCCGATCCAAATTTTTTTAAGCATCTTTGAAGTACAGTTTAAACTTACTTGAAACGCAAGATTTAATTTTAAAGAAAAGAGCGAAACTACACACAATATTACGTTTTAAACGCGGTTATTACCTTCAAAAATCGTGCTCCACTCAAATTTTCAATTTTGGTACTGAAATTAAAAAAAAGGGTAGTTAAAGGATTTGCTCAGGAGCTTCTTTTTCGTCTCTCCCTCCCAGCTCCGCACGTGTCCCCCGTTCCACCCCGCGTGTCAGTGTTTCCTGCATGGTTTGTCTTCTCTGTCACGGCCCAAGGGCTCAGAGAAGCAGTAGGAATATGCAGGCTGCAGGCTCGGGGCCCGGCTTGTTCTCCGACGTCGTGGAACGGGACTGTACGTCACGGGCCCGAGGGCCTGCGCTCCCGTGCGCCACACGGACAGAGCCGAGAGAGAGCGACTTCTCCGGATATCCACGTCGGACTTTTGTTTAAAATAATTTTATATTATTTATATTATTGGCTCGACCGCCAAGCCCCCACCCGTCCCCGCTCCGCGGACCACGCGGTGCGGCCACACGACTGATACTCACGGTGGAGCGAGCGGGACAAAACAAGCTGAACAGGCTTTGGCAAAACCTGTAGGAAAAGGAAATGGCTGTGAGGGGCCGGCTAAGGTGGAGCGGGGTGACCCCGTAAACCCCACAACCACGTGTAACTAACAGAATATTTTAACCTTAAGATGGGGGTGCAGCGGGCATCCGTTGGCAGCGTGGTGCTGCGCGGCCACTAGGACCTCACGCCGCAGCAAAATAAAGGGTAAAACGGGTACAAGTCGAACGAGCCATACCTACAAAAGCCGCCGCTCCTCAGCGAGAAAGAGGACTAGCTAGCCCGCGCAGCGGTATTTATAGGGCGCGGGGCGGGGCTAAAACGCGCGCGCGCACCAGCGTACGGGGCGGGGATAAACCTTATGTGGGCATATGCGCCGGGGCCAACGTTTGGCGAAAGGGGCGCGGCCAGCGCCGCCCGCGCAGCGGGTGGAAGGGCGGTTTGCGCACGCACAGTGGGAAAGGCGCGAAAAGCCGCGGCCTCAGGGAAGGCGCCGCCATGGCTGATCCGCCCCCCACCCCCTCAGGAGCCGCTGGTCCCGCCCTACTGAGAGCAGTTGATAAGACACGACCACGCAAGCAGGGTTTAAAAAAAAATTCTAAAATACTTTTATTTAATAATTAAAATCTGTTGCTGAGGAGACTGATATACAATGCAATGGCGGCTGTACAGGGGATGCTGTGAGGGAAGAGCCCCCAGCGGGCGCCGGGCCAGGGCCGGCATGTTGCCACACTGGTCTGTGAACAAGAAGAAGTTCTTCTCTCTCCCCCCTCCTCCCTACAAGTGGCATCTCACACATGGTTTAGTTCTGTGCATAATACAGCAGTGGCCCATACCAGATTTTTTTTTTTTTTAAACCCACATTTAGGAAGAATTTTTTCTCTCAGAAGAGAAATACTGTCTTTTTAAGGTCACTTTTTAAACCTATTCTTCCCCTCCTTTTGACCCACACTGTGAAATTATCAAGTTTCCAGTAGGTTTAGCTGTAAAAATGAGAAAAAGGCAACCTTCAACCCTGATTTGGGAGAGTAAAAAACATCCGAGAGAAAGCCACAATAAAAAGGACTGACTACTCTCACAGTTTCCCCAAATTAAAAAGTTTTAAAAAGGCAACAGTCATTTTTCCTGGTTCTGTAATTTGTTAAACAAGCCTAGATATCTCACGATCTGTTATTAAGATCACAGCAAGTGTGAGAGAGTGCAGAGCAAATGTTTTATACATCTGTTGTTTTTCTTTTTTACTTTTTTTTTTTTTTTTTTTTTACAAAAAGATGCAGCATATGTTAATATCTATACAATTCCCTTCCAGGACAACAAACCGTTGGTCAGTAGTGATTCAGGGCATTAAGGACATGACAGAAACAAGCAAAACCCCCAAAAAATAATGAGTCCCATGTCAGTTGTCTGCCAGGGTTCTCTGAACACAGCTAATATACACACATGTGCTTCTGAGCACACGCTCTCCTCAGCTTCCCAACACTAGAGCTGCCTTTTTTTTTTCTCCCTTCCTCATGGAAAGGAGGAAGAAATGAGGAATTGCACTCCCAAGACAAGTCTGTCCAACTGGGGAAGGAAGGGGTCATTCCCCTGGGCACGGTCTCCTGGCAGAGTCATATTGCTGAGCCACACGAGGTATAGTGTCAGTTCCAGCCTGATGGCACGAGAGATGTTTGTTCCAGTGAAATGCTACATTCAGACAGGATTCCCCTTCCCCGGCTGAAAGCCCTTTTCTGGATATGTTTGGAAGGCAAATCTTGGAAGAGCCGAGGTTTCACCCTCACTGTATTGCCTAGGACAGGAATGCAGAGAACTTCCAGCCCTCCCGGGTTTCTTGCTCCCTCCTTGGAATATTACGGTCGATGGTACCTGAAAGCCAAGTGAAAATTCTGAGTGTTATCCTTGGAACTCAGGTTAAATGGTTACTTGGGCACTACAGATAGCCAAAGAGAGTAAATTGAATTATCTCAGAACTCTCAGCCCTCGGGGATGAACAATTTCACCTTCTGTGCTCTGCACTCAACTTTGCCACATAGAGCTGGATGGAAAAGAATCACTTGGGCCATGATCCAGAGGTGACTACACAGATAACATCCAAGGTAACTCATTAGCAAGGTGTTTTGTGGCTGTGGCTGCACATCTCTAGCCCCAGAAAAGCTCATTCCAGCTGCAGCTTCACACTGGTTTCAGATACACCTCAAACCAGCCATTGGTCACTCTGAGCTTCCAGGATGGAAGCCTCAGTTTAAGGAAAAACAACCCACTTTGTGTCTGCCACTGCTCCAGTCACCCCCCAGGACCGAGACAGAAAGGGACATTCCATCTCCAACTGCCGCACAAATAATTTTTCAAAGGTTTTAGTGTTTTGCCCCTGAGCACTGTCCTTGCAGCACAACTCTGACAGCTCCAATAAGACCGAAACTCTTAAGTAACACATTCTCACCTGGTGAACTGCTTGCTCTCCTCATGCACTTCCATTTCACAGCTCTTAAACTCATTCAGTTCCTTCCTGATGGCCGCCTGCACAGAGAGGGAGATTTTTTTTGTAAAGGAAAGGGCTCAGATTGCAGCAGCCACCCCAGCTTTCACAGTCCATTAACACCAAGCTGAATTTAATCTGCCCCTCCACGATAAGGGCTGGGCAGTCCCCAGAGGTGGCTGGGGAGGACAAGGACAGATGGTTCCCTGCCAGCTTCTTGAGCCTGCAGGGAACTGCATTGCTATGACCAACCCCCAGCATCCTTGCTGTGTCCAGAAAAGGGAATGGGGCTGGGGAAGGGTCTGGAGTACCAGGAATGGCTGAGGGAGCTGGGGGGACCCAGCCTGGAGAAAAGGAGGCTCTGGGGGAACCTTCTCACTCTCTACAACTCCGACAGGAAGGTCAAGAGAGGTGGGGGTTGGTCGCTTCTCCCAGGTAACAAGTGGCAGGACAAGGGGAAATGCCCTCAAGTTGAGCCAGAGGAAGTTTAGATAAGATACAAGGAAAAATTTCTTCATGGAAAGGGCTGAGGTAGAATCACCATGCCTGGAAGTGTTCAAAAATGAGCAGATGGTGCACCTGGGGACATGGTTTAGTGGCAAACATGGTGGTGCTGGGTAAACAGCTGGACTCCATGATCTTCAAGGGCTTTTCCAACCTTAACAATTCCATGATTTTATGGTTCTTACATCACTCAGAAGCTGAGGCAGAAGCCACGCTGGCCTTCAGACTGTGCCCACTTGGGCTCCACCTTGCCATGAGGCAGCAGGAAGCAGAGCTGGGACAGCACATGCAGGTGAAGGGACACCGGTAGGGTGGCAGAGGGAAAGATGAAGAGGTAAAGCCAGAGGAACAGAGCAAATCTCCTTGGCTCACACTCTTTTGCATGGGACACCCTGGTCTGGCTCTCCTTCCCATCTGGGGCCAGGACACTCTCAGTTACCTTGTCAGCTGGTGTCAGCTTTGTCCATGGCTTATCTGCTCGCCGGTCATAGTCTTGAGCATCTGTTACTTCCACATATTCATTAAACCTCAGGATCTTCCTGGCCTGCAGCTCTGCCACTGTAGGCCTTTGGCTAAGCTGAACACCAGCAAAAACAAAGGAGGTTAGTCTGAGCCTTGTCCACAAAGCAGATCCAGGACTAAGCATCCCAAGCAAAACTAAAACCAGTTCCCTCACTGGGCCTTAACAACAGACACTACCAGATCCTGCTCACAGCCTGCAAGGGAAGAGGTAAACCTCTTGGAGACTGGATATTCCCATTTAGATCACAAAGCCAGGCTAGGGCAGAACCCGGGCCACACTGTCATGGAGAAGGACACTGAGGGGTTTGGGAACAGCCACTACAAGGGTGAGCCCTGTGTGACACCCCTAAACACAGCTTCAGCAACGGCAACACTCACACTTCACCCCCACAGGCCCTGGGGAAGCTTTTCCCAGCCATGAGTAACAATCACAAGTAACTTCGATGTAACAGCTAAAGGCAGCTGTTACTCTGCTCAGATCTGCTGTTACTTGAGAAATGGATTTTAGGGAGCCTGGTGTGAAGTCGTGGCTGCTGAAGAACTGTGTTAAAGCAGCCAGGCCAGCAAACCTTTCAAGTGTCAGGTGCCAAATTTAGTTCTCATCTCACTTGTTACACTTGCTGCCAGCTCAGATCTGTCACTGACAAACATGGCCCTGATGCCAACGGCTCACGGTAGGTGACAGTCCACATTCCAAAGTCACTGCAGTCCGAGGGTACTGGGGACACTTACACAAGAGCCCTGTGATTTCCCCCACAGCACGGTACCTACAGCGTGCTCATTACCACCATGCCCGGCAGCCCTGCCAGGTGGCCATCACCGTGGGAGCCAGCAGTACCTTTCTGGTGAGCCGGCGCTTGATCTCGCGCTTCTCAGCCTGGCGGTCAGCTTCATTTTTTGCTGCCAAGGGGGGAAAAAAAAAAAACCAAACATTTTTCATGTAAGCATCAGGCTTTGAAAAGTGCTTTCTAGGCTTGAACAAAGGAGAGTATTGAGCTGGATCAGATTACCTACAGGTCTAAAGGCTCAGGACAGGCAGAGACTGCAGTACAACTCAATATCCTGTGACATCTCCTGAACTGGCAGGGGTAAATATGCCCCTTACACAGCACCAATGAGTCATTCTCATGTCAAAGATTAATGGCCATATCACCAAAATACATCCAAGCCACTGTGCAGCTCGCTCCTTCACAAGGTTATTATAGTTTAAAAGAAAATAACAGCACGGATAAATATTTTATTTAAATAAAAAAACTTCCTGAAACTTCCTGAACTGACATTCCCATTTCCTTGAGACGTTTATTTAAAACTTTTGCAGAACAAGATATGACCAAGAGAAACAGTCCTGACTTCATGATGCACTGCTGCTTTTGAGATCATGCAAGGCAATGCTGTAACGTTTGGAACACAAATAAAAGCCCAGCCCAAACAAAAACACCTTTAACAGTTCTTGCTGTGTAACAGCAGAGTCTGAAACAGCCCACACACTTTTCTCTGAGGTGGCAGGCATGGGACAGCTATTCTGTCCATAATCATATGATCCCAGAATGGGTTTGGTTGGAAGAGACCTCAATAATCACCCTGTTCCACCCCCTACCATGAGCAGGGACACCTACCGCTATCCCAGCTTGCTCCAAGCCCCATCCAACCTGGCCTTGGACACTTCCAGAGATGGGGCAGCCACAGCTGCTCTGGGCAACCTGTGCCCAGGACCTCACCACCCTCACAGGGAAGAATTTGTTCCTAACATCTAATCTAAATCTCTTTCCATTTAAAACCGTCTCCACCTGATAAATTAAGATGTTAAAGGCAAACTTATGGTATTTCTCAGGACCACCAGAGAAGTGCTACTCACGCTGAAGAATGTTCCTCTGTTCCAGTTCTTCTGCAGTCGGTCTCTGACTCAGTCGCCTGAAGAAAAGTGTGACAAGTGCAGAATGTTGTATCTGGTCACTCATCAGTAGCAGATGAAGGATAAAACTGGCTCATTTCAGTGCATTAGACAGCCTCCTCCACACTCCTCACTCACCACTGAGGATCACTGCTGCCCTGTTTTACACTCTGCTTTGCTCAAACAGCTGCTCGGCCACTGGCAAATTTTGGAAAGGGCTCTTCAGCTCAGAAGCAGCTTTGCAGGGAGCTCAGATGGCAGAGCCTAGACTGTCACCAGCCCCAGCTTCATCCACCACCAGCACTCACCCTGCATCCATCCACACCTTTCTACACCATCTGTGTTTTACATGTTTGTAATCCTTGAGATTTGTCCCTGTTTCCAGAGGTTAAATGGACTGGGAGGGGACTGTCAGTGGGATTTTGTTCAACTCCAGGAGGAACTCACAACCTTTCTAACAGAGGAGGAACAGCAACACTCAACCTCCCAGCCCTGCTCCAGCTGCTGTGCCCAACCACCCACCCTACTCCAGCACAAGCTGCTAGGACAAGGCACCAACTTTGTCCAGTCCCACCCCGCACACTGTGCCGGCAGCTCATGCTGAACATCATCATTATCTGTACCTGATCAGCGTTGTCCCAATCTGGTGACGGATTTCGTTCCACTCCTCCTTGCTCTTCCGAGGGAAGACAATCTTCTCCTCCTGTGGCGCGCTTGTGTTCCCCAGCTTTATAGCGAGCGTATCTTTCCTCTTCACTTTGTTCGCTAGCGTGCCTGTGGGGAGAGAGAGCAACGGGATGCAGCTCAAGGCTGCCAAGCCTGCCACAGCAATCCCAGCCCTGTGGCCCTGGCAGTTGTGCTCTCCCTGAGGGAGAGCTGTCCTCTCTCCTTGCTCTTCCCAAGCTCTGCACTGCACAGCAGCAGCAGCCAGCACTCTTGTGTGACACCGAATGCTGTCCTACCTGAGGGGCTGGGACAGCACAGGCTGTCACAGGAGCCATGTGCAACCGAAGGGGTGCACTCAGCAGGTGAGAGCACAGGTTTGGCTGCAGAGCCTTGGAAAAAGTGAGGCAGAGGACATATGCTACATCATGCAACCAAGAACCAGCTGCTTTGAAGCACTGTGGGAACCAGCACTTTGATCCAGATCTCAGTGCAGCCAGGCACGAGTTCAGCAGAGCAATAAAAAAGCCAGCTGCAATGTCAAAGCCTTACTGTTATGGCTTTCATCTTCTTCCTCATCCTCATCATCTTTATACAGGATGGGCCCCTCTGAGTCAGAGTCGCTCATCCCTTCGTCTCCTTCCTGCTCCTCTGGGAGGACCTGGGGTACCAGTTTGGGGATGACTGTGACAGACGGCACATCTCCAATATACACATGACGACCTGAATTCTGCTCCTCTTCCTGGTCATCTTCTTCCTCTTCCTCATCGTCTGGACTAACGAGAAGCACACTATTACACCTCTGAATACATGGCACAGGGGCTGTGGAATAGCCCTAAAATCAATACCTCCTTATTTCTCCTCAGGGAAGCCCAGAAACCAGAGGTGCAAGAGCCACCGCAGTATTCTGCACTGTCTCCTCTCTTCAAAGCACAGGGAGCTCTGGCCGAGGAAATGACAGAAGCAGGTTCTGCAGAACCACACAGCCCCCTGACCCCACTACTTTGTGACTTGGAGATTGAGCTCTGCTATAACACAAGAAAGTCCTTTTCCCATTTATGTTTAGCGAAATGAAAGGCTAAGGAAGGCCACAGATGGATGTAATCTGGAACCTTGTTTGGTCTTGATGCAGTCACAGACAGTCCAGGCCTGGATTCCTGGCATCAGCCTGTGTTTGTAATCTGGAACCCATTTTCCTTTGTGAGCAATGAAATCCCAAACTCAGGGGTAATTTCATGGGGAAGATGCTCTAGCTCTTAAGAAGCTGAAACACAGATTTGGCCAACAGGGAAAATGGTTTCAGCAGAGACCCAAGCCCTGCTCAGAGCCGTCCCCATCAGGAGCTGGGAGAGATGGCACACGTACAAGGAGGTACTCACACTTTGAGCATCTCAATGGTGATAGGCAGGGACCTTGTCCTGCCCAGGGTGCCGTTGTCTTCTCCGAAGCCATCGTTCTCAAAGAGCAGCGAGTGAGCCCTGTGGGACCCCTCGGGAGGTGGGGTGACAGGCAGAGGGCTGGCCAGAGCCTGCTGGATACGAATGTGCAGTGGGATTTGGGGCAGGCGAGGCAGCACGTGGGGTTCGCCAAACCCTTGCTCTGCTGTCCTCTTCGACACTTCCACGGACCTGAAGTCTTCAGGAGGAGGAGGAGTCTCCTTGGGCAGGTCTAAGGAGCGTGGGGGGTCTAGGACAGGGGTGGAGGTGGGCAGGGCCACGCGTGGAGGTTCAGGGGGTACATGGGTGGGCAGCGGCGGCGAGGGCGGTGGATAAGCTGAGGTCACGTGCAGTGGAATCGGTGCGGGGCGACTCGCTGTCACTGTCCTGTCATTTGGGGGCTTGGAGGTGACAACCTCTGACGTGTTGTTAGGCAGGAGGCCTCTCTTAGGGGGGAGAGGAGGGGAAGGCTTGGATAAGGCTGTACCACTGGTCATTACTTGGGAAAGTTCAGCTGAAAATAAAAACCACAAAAGCCACAATGTTTAACAAGGTATTTTTCCAGATATCCTTCACCAGTGTGGAAGAAGCACGGCAATGCACTCAGACCTTGGACTAAGCAGTCTCTGCTGTTTTTTACTGGAATGTCGTACCAGAAATAGCCAGGTTGCAAGGCTCTAGTTTGTCCTTCCTGCAGCAAAGGTAAGACTTGGGAGAGCAGCCAAAAACAAGCAGGCTGAGACAGGTTTGTGCATCCTGCTGCTTCAAAGAGAGAGGAATGGCACCAGCCCTTGAATGACAGCACAGGAGCCTGCCCAGGAATGCAGTTATGTGGACACTTAATGGATGTATTTACAGCATAAAAGGAATCCAAGACATCCAGGACACCCCAGACTCCACTTAACAGCTCCCCTGCACATTAAAGAACTTCTTGGGAATTCTCAAAAAGTCTTAAAGTCTTACTTTTTGCTCAGAGGCAAAAATCAGAAGAGCTGCAGGCAGCAGTGTGCTCCCCCCACTTCTATACATCCATCAGACCCAGTCTGAGAACACTCCACTGCCAGCAACTCCTCAGGATGAGGTTCTGCTTTACCGCCTCTGAACTCTGTTCCTTAAGCCCCATATAAACTCATCTGCCACTACAAAGTAACTAGAAAAACTTCCAAAAATACCTAAAAGCATTTAGTCTAAGTATTTGCTGTTTGATGGAGGAGAGAGAAAGAAATGGAGACATGAAAAATGCCTGCAGTGGGCAGTCACAGGATTCTCAAACCCTCCTCTGTTCCTAAGGAAATTGCATCAGTAAAGACTGCTCTTGCTTTAGGAGTTTGCAGCTTTTAACATCCATGTATCCATGGCTTCTGGGGCTTGTAGAGGCTTTGCCTAAAGCAGCTGAGACTTGCTGCACATTTCCCTGGAGCAGGTGACAGTGACACATGGGCGTCCCCAGAATAGAGCTGGGGGAATCTGCGGCACAGACACCACGAGAGGGTGCTGCAAGTGGGAGAGTTTCCCGAGATAAGGCAACATAACTGGAGAGAGGTGGGCACATTTTTGAGATGTTTAGCATTTTTAGACTTTCCCCTTGTAGATTAGGGGCCAGATTGTGCAAAACACAGTGCCCTCAGCTCCTGCGCAAGGGACTCCCAGTGTCTCCTGAGCAGTGCTCCAAGCGTGGCAGGACCAGGCTTGAGGCACCTCTGGGTAAGAGCCGAATTTGAAAGGGAGCGAGGAGCTGGCAGAAGGAAGAAAGGGCCTGGGCGGTGCTTGAAGCACCCTCTCGAGCCAGCTCGTTGCCCTCCAGTGCACCAGACCCAATTCCCAGGCTGGCACAGCCCCTTGTAACATGCGAGCATGGGCAGACCTGGTGCTCCTGCACATGCTGTGCTGCCTGTGGCTCCTGAAACCTGCTGGAAGCACCAAGCCCTGGGGGTGCCACCAAGCTTTGGGAAAGCAGACAGCACCCTCCTCCCTGCTTGCTTGTTCAAGCTGATGCCAATCAAATTCCCGCTCCCCAAGTATTTTCCTGAACTTTATTTTCAGCTGCTTCTTGAGATACCAGAACTGCTCAGGGAATGAGCATCCTGGGGACAGACAAAGGGGCGACCTGCACAGTAACACCGTCCCCTGCCTCAGGCTATAACAGTCGCACAAAAGGACACCCCTCCAGTCAGGGCAGGCACCAAAGACCCACGGAGAGCTCACAAAGCCAATTCCACTCCTGCCGTTCATCCACAGTGACAACACAAGGCTTGCACAGCAACACCGCAGCTCCAGCTCCAGCCTGCTGGACCAGAGGCCTGTGGAGCCTCCTCTACATCTGCCTTCTTATCCAGGAGACAAAAGAGAACTGCCTGTTCTCTCCTCCCCTGCACACCCTCGCAGGGGCTCTGAGCCCAGCCCATGCTGTTGGGAAGAGGCAGGATGGCTCTGAACAGATGTTGGATACACTGCTGTTTCCAGACACATTTTTTGTTCCACAAGTACCTCCGGCTATTAGTGCTGGGGCATTTCAAATGCCACCTGCAGCATGTGCAAGCAGCTTAAAGAAAACAAGAAGGTATTTCATAGAGTGCTCAAGCACGGTCAGGCTAATCAAGCTGGTCTGACACACGGGGGTTGCTAACACCATACCAAGGTCACTTGCAAAACCTGCCAGAGCAAGGTGAGCCCCAAGCAGAGCAGAGCCATCCATCCGCACTGAAAGCAGTGGCCCAGGCTACTTCAGATGGCAACTTGCACATCCAGCACTGCCTCTCAAACCACACCTGGGTAACACCTCCAGTTTCTGTGATAACAGTGCAGACCTGTCAGATCGATCTTTCCAGGAGCCTCCCTCCTTATCTGTGTTAACCTCTGCTAACCCTGTCCAAAGATTAGGAGGCGTCTGTGCGAGAATTGCCTGAATTGCCAACAGGCCATCGCTGCATGGAAGTCATCCCAGCTCTCAATGTTGCATCTTTAAGATCCCCAGAACTCCCACAGAGAACAGAGACTAAATGAGCTTTAAGAAACTGTCACCAATCTTCTTCTTAGAAAAGTTACAGAGATAAAAACATTGAATTCTCTAAATGGGAAGATTCAGTTCAAATTACAGTTGAGCTGATTTATCCATGGGACAAGACATAAGGACAAGACTCGTATGTCGATAGCCCAGCCACAGACCTTAGAGGAGGTGCCTGAGTATAACCACGGAAGTCTGAATTATCCCTGCCAGCTCCTGGTCTCTGCCCTAAGTGGAAACCACATGGTCTGGCAGCAACAGCCACGACAGACATTGTTTGGTGTGATGTGGATTTTTTGGGTTTGTTTGTTGGTTTCGTTTTTTTTTTCCAAGAGCAGCTGAAAGAAGGAATCATCACTAACCAGTCTCACAAAGCAAAACCTCATCCACGATTCCCCAGTCCCAGCTGAATCCCAGCCCCCAGCGAAGCATCAACATTCAGACACTGTCTTAGATTTGACAGAGAACAGGCAGGCAGGGATTCCTTCCTGCAGGTAGCTGTTGGGAACAGATTGGATAGCTCATGGCAGAAGACTCCAGTAATTACACTGTTCCCAGAACGCATGTGTGCTGGCTAAACACCAGCAGATCTGAGTCCAAACTGGACTGTTTTCAAGAAAGATGGTCAGACATTCATGATGCAACTAAAAATCTTCCTTTATGAAGGAAAGAGGGTCTTGGAGCAGTGGCTCCAGAACATCTCAGGGTACAAAAACCAGCTTATGGGGTCACTTACCTATTAGTGAGTTGCTATTTCTGTTGACGGGTTTGGGAGGAGGGACGGGAGGCTGTTTGGCAGGAGCTGTGCTGGTTGTACTGGTGGGAGCAGTAGTGTTGGCACCGGCAGGAGCAGGGAGCAGAGTTCTGGGGGCTGGGGAAGGGGCAGCTATGGAATTGACTGTCTTTGCTGCCGTGGGGGCTGTGCTGAAGGGGGCAGTTCTTGCAGTGCTGCTGGCAGGCATTGGATCCTTCACCTGCACTTCGTTTGCCTCCTGGGAAGTGGAGGGAGGTCTTTTTGGAGGAAGCAGAGGTTGTCTGGGAACATGTGGCTCCTGAGGTGGTTCCAGTTCGGGCCCAGGGTGGCTGCTGGACGAGCCTGCAAAGGGAGGCAGCTCAGTTTAAGGCACTGGAGGGCCTAGTGAGGGTGGGAGGGATCAGATGAGAATTCAAAACTGATTCCAGGAGAATGTGAAGCCCTGATTTTGCACACATCTGGTTTCTTACCTTGCCTCTTCTTCGGTTCCTCCACTGGAAGAGGCTTCCTAAGGCTGGATGGCTTTGTGGCCTCTTCCTCCTGGCTGGGCAGGTCACAGACCCCAGGGCCCCCAATGGGGATGGTGTGGCCGTTCTTCAGTGCAGGTGGGTTCAGCTTCTCTGGCTCTTCACCATCTGCAAGGGGACAGGAGGAGAGAGAAGCAAAGAGAAAACACTCAGAAGGCAGGAGAGAAGAGAGGTGGCCGAGCTGACTGAACCACCATGGAGCCACACCAGCTTCTCTCTGGCTTCTGAAACAGGTGGTCTTCAGTCACCTTCTGCACAGGACAGCACAGCAACCCAACCAGCTGGAGCTCAGAGCCCTTGATTTCATTGTCAATGAGTAAATCACACAGCACTGTATGCCATCAAGGGTTTTTCTTCTCCCTGTCCTGCCCTTCCTCCTATGTTTCAGATTAGTGTGCCCAGTGCTGTACTGCAGCACAGAGAAGTTGTAACTGAAGTCATAAACCTCCAGCAGCTTTTGTATCCACCCTCCTTTACAGAGCAGTCACCACTTCCCTGTTGCAATGCAGATTCCAACATGAGCCAAGTCATCTACTGCACATGCAATAACAGACATTCATAAAAACTTCAGATTAGTGGAAGCACCTCTGTTTTCCTTGTTTCTACCCTGAATTTGGCACCAAAATCTCTGCTTGATCCAAAACATCAGCAAGGCAGATTTCCTCACTTTACCTTTGTTTTCATCAGATGTAATGACACAGCTCTAGAATTTGATGTAGCTCACTTTGACTATTTCTGCTTTTACAAATTCTAGCATGGAGTTTCCCAGTGTTAGAAGCAAGACCTCTTTTTGGAAAAAACCCATCCAATCCAACCCGTGCTTTTGAGGGTCCTTAAACTCCTAATCTCCGTGAGGAAATACTCCACCATTCTCTGTAACTGCCCTGACAGGACAAATTTTTGACAGTATTACTCTCAAAAAAAGATTCAGCATCTACCTATAAGGGGAAATTGCCCATTTTGACTGATTTTCAACTCAAGAAAACTTGAATAAATACATCACCCATTTGATTAAAAACCTTTTTCAGTTCAGTCTGCTATCTCTGAAGGAATTGGAGCATGTGGCATCCAGGCCCTCCAGGTGCTAGACCCCAGCACACTCTGTTGCTCTGATTTTTGGTAATTTATTCCACTGCCCTCCTCACCCTTCCTCTCCCTCCCAAGTATTACCCGCCCTTCCCTAACCTGGTGTTATATTCAGAAGCTTCCCAGGATTTCTTTTCCACAAGAAACAGCCTTGGTTCCTGTGAGCAGCTGGCAGATGGTGTTGCCTCGCTCACTCACTGCCCTTCCCTGAAATGCAGGAGGCACCAACAGCAACAAGAGGGAGTTTCCTCCCCAGCCAGGGCTGAAACTCAAGAGATGAGCCAGAGATTTCTATGGCAGCAACTGCCTCTGGTTATCCAAAGTCTTCAGCAAGGGAGACAGGAACAGTGTGATCCAGCTTTCCTTACCACTCAACCTTGCCTGCCCTGCTCTGGCAGGGAGCTGCAGCTCCTGATGGCCTCTCACACCACCTCACTCTCAACTTCAGCTCCAGTGACCTTCTTCAAGGTCAAGAGACTCCAATGCCATCTTCTTTCCTTACTCTGAGCCCAGTACCCACATCCTGCTGACCCCCCCATCCAAGAACAGCAAGGCCTCCTCTCCTGGCTTCTCCTCCACTTACACCTCTTTCACCTCTACTCTTCTCTTCCTCATCTCAAAGGGTTTCCAGCATCTTTCCCCCCTAAGAACTCGCCTCAGAAAATTAACTGACCTTGTACAAACAGGTTTTAAAACTGCAAACAAATACAATAACCCACCCTCACATCTTATGACTGCCCAAATGTCTTAAACTCTCCGAGGGATTTAGATAATGCGCCTCTAATCTACCCCTCCTGCCAACACCGGCTGCTCCCTCATGCCGGGGGTTTGCACTTTGTCCGGGTTACACCCATCTTCCGTTTCTAAAACCAGAGCAGGTGTCTCAAAGAAGAAAATTCCACTTCTTAGCCAGGCTTCTGTTACACCTGTACAGCATGAAGATCTCTGCCTCCTCTGCCCTCTCTACTTGGAAGTTTGGTATCCAAAGTCTTTGATCTCTCTTCCAGTTTCACCCCTGTGACCTCCCACCCTTCTGTACCTGGTGAACTCTGCAGTGAGGCACTGACACCCTCGGGTAGGTGTGTTAAGACTTTCGCTCAGTTTTGCCTTCAGTGGTTTGGTCTGAAAACCAGTTTTTCACCTCCAGTTTTCCACTTAGAATCAAACTTGCACTAGGCCAAGGCTGTCTCTGCAGTGTGTCCCCTGAGGTGGAGTTACACGTTGCTCTAAGCCAAGGGCCACACTCCCACCCACGGGAGATGGGGGCTGCTATCGCCCCACACCTTCCTGCCCCCTCCCTTGGACCACCATCACACAAATCCCAGCCAGGTAACTGGATGGTGATCTGACAACTTACTTTGGCAGCATGATCCCAACTTGGAGACATCAAAGATGAAAGAAAAGGGGATAAGACTTCTTAGACAGCAGCACAAACTTTAATAAGCCTAGTGGTGACTATGACACCATACCAGGAAGCATCTCCTGGAAGAAATGCCCCTATCCAAGTAGCTCAGAATTCATCCATTTCTGATTCTTCTCCCAACCTGACCCCAGGGGCAGCACCTCTCCCGTTTGGAACAGCGGGAGATGATGAGTGACAGTGTGACAGCAGAGGCTGGCAGGACAGCACAAGGGATCTGGAGCAGAACACAGAGAGGGACAGGATGGGAAGTGCCCACAGCACAGCCCTCCCTCCCTGCAGGAAGGTGTCCCAGATAGGCATTGCACTTCCTCAGCACCATCTTCCTCCCTGAGCAGGCTGCCTTCCTCCCAGGTGGGAAAACAGACGAGAGCATTGAAAAGGGTAAGGCAGACAGGAATCACTTTAGCAGAAAGCCCTTAAATTTGTCTCCCAAGGATGAGGTTTGGCCAGAGGAAGGATCAGCTACACAGACACAGACAGGAGAAGTTAGTTTGCAGACTCACCCTGCTCAGGCTCTTCCAACAGAACCCCTCTTTTTACCAGCTCCTCTCTTGGCTTTCGCATAGAAATCTTTCGTTCTAAAACTGATGTTAAATTGAAAAAAAAAAAAACTCAGAAAACAGGGCAAGCTTGAAGTTCAAGAAGATAATTTTTTTCTTCTGAAGAGGTTCTCTAGAGGAAATAAAAGGGCTTCAAATTTCATTGGTTTTGCAGGGATTAAGAGAGAGGAGGAACTGCATGTTCAGACCTGCATTTCACACTGCACTGCTGATCATGGAGCAAACCCTCCCTCCCCACAGCTGCTTGGGGAGCTTCCTTGAAAGAATGGAATTAATCTGTCTGAAACTACAGCTCCATGGCAAGGTGTTTCTAGAGAGATTGCAGGTGCCAACCCATCACCTTAGTCCCATTTTGGTTCTTACATGTGTCAGCACTCCGGCTTGTGACAGTAAGCCCTTCTCAGATGGATGGAGGAAGGGACACCCACACAGTCCCTGTTACTTTACCTTCTGAAGTCTCCTTAAATTTCTCACTGCTTTTCTTTTTCCTCCACTTCCAGGGTTTGAAAATCTTGCCAAAGCTTGAGAACTTGCTTTTCCTCTTTGTAGGAGGTGTGGTGTCACCTGATTCCAAAACATCTACCCCCATGCTGGCATCACCTGGGGTGTGATCCACCTCTTCAGCTGCACAGAAAAGAAGGAAAAGAATAAAGAATTACTTCTGTGCTGCAGGTAACAGCTCCCATCTCCCACCAACCCACCCCACACTGGGAAATGGTGGCACACGTTCATGCAAAGAAGGGAACAAGACTCTGTCTGTGGCTCCACTGAGCCCTCACATCAGCTTGGGGAGACACAAGTGGGGTTCCCAACATAAACAGGGCAAAGGGAAACTGATAAGGGCCTTCCTGATGAGACAAAGATTACAGAATCCCAGAATTGTCCAGGTTGGAAAAGACCTCCAAGATCATTGAATCCGATCTGTGACCAATTCCCACCTTGTCACCAGCCCAGAGCGCCACGTCCAGTCATTCCTTGGACACCTCCAGGGATGGGGACTCCACCACTGCCCTGGATAGCCTGTGCCAGGGACTGACAACTCTTTCCATGAAGAAATTCCTCCTGATGTCCAACCTGAACCTCCCCTGGCACAACTTGATGCTGTTTCCTCCTGTTCTGTTCCTTGTTCTCTGGGGGCAGAGCCTTACCCCTACCTGGCTGCACCTGCCTGTCAGGGAGTTGGAGAGAGTGAGAAGGTCCCCCCTAAGCCTCGTTTTCTCCAGGCTGAGTCCCCCCAGCTCCCTCAGCGACATATTAATTTAATTTTGCAGTGTCACAGCTTTGCCCATGAACACAAATCACTTCCCTACATTTTCTCATCTTCATTTGGAAGCAACTGGTGCTGGACACAAGTCATTACATGAAACAAACACCTTCCAGCCCACTGAGCTGATGTTCACGACTGTCCGCACCCCGAAATCACCAGAGCCATTCCAGCAGCTGGATGTGCTAGATTTTCCCCTCTCTGATTTTCCTTCTATAAATAAGGGCAGCAAAGCTGGCCAAGAGCAACAACTCCACAGGAAAGCGACACAATACAGGCCTGTGCTCCACCTACTGCACTAGAGTCTCTGGAGAACAACACAAGAAGGACACGGAGGCGGGAAGGGACATGCACAAAAACCAAACCAAAGCAAAAAAACCCCACCCCCAACTCAAAGAAACCACTTTTGAAGCAGAACCAGAGCACAAAACACTAATCCGGGGTCTGTTGATCCTGCCTTGCCTGATAGCGCTGGTTTGGGGTATTTGATGGAACACAGAGGAGCACTTACAATGAGCAGAATCTAGCACTGCCTGCAAAAAAATAAATCAGTGCGCATGAGCTAAGTGAAGCCAGCTGGTGCCCACTCCATGTCAGGATTTCTAGAGCCAGAATCCCTCAGCATTAGGACTAGAGACAAAAGCACTGCAGAGCTCCATGGAAAAAATCCTATGGAGAAGAGAGACATCCCCCAGCCCCCACCACCCCCAGCAGGCTGGAGTGTCCTTATACAAACTGCACTCAGGTGTCTTCTTTTGGAGCCTCCAAGTCAGACACTGTGGAGCTTGGGAGCACAACAGACCTTTTAGTCAACTTCAGACAAGCCTGTGTGACGTGCCTGCAGAACAGGCAATGCTCCATAGGTAACAGGAAAGTTTAGCCAAGAATCCCATCTCCTGAGACGAAGAGATTGGGAAAAGAATTTTAAGGGAAAGCCACTTCACATATAGGACAAAGAGCTAATAATGTATCTTCTGTATCCTCCAAACCTCCACTGAGGATACAGGCCCTGATGTGAAAAAGCAGATTCCTGTCAGCATAGGGAAGAGCATGTTCAGGACATGGGGGGAAAAAAAAAAAAAACAAACCACAAAAAAATGCATTGTTTGATGCAGCTCTACCTGCAACCCTGTAGTGCTTCACAGCATGACATCTCAGATCACAGGAAGCATGAAGCACAGGTAGCCACAGCCATGGGCTCCTGAGCAGTCTCAGACCACGGGGCTGGGGACAGGCTACCACTGTGTCACTGCAGGACAGACAGACCCCAGTTTTCCAGTCTGAGCACAAACGGAATGGAAGATCACTGAAACATAGGAACAACACAGAAGAACAACAGAGGGAAACCGGAATGTGTTTGAGCCACTGTTTGGTTGTTGGTTGTACTTTTGTTTAAATGAGCCCCATAACAGAAAGTCCCTCATTCTCTACCAGTTAAAAGCTGATGTCAGCCAACATTTACTTAAAAAAGCAAGATCAATTCAGCACCTGAGATGCTTTTAAATAAAAAAAAACAACCCTGACTTCATAACAGGAGAGAAATTGGGTGGAAAATAACATATACCACATCAGCACTGATCTATGATTTTCTGCAGGGATGGAGGGAGGGTGGATGGAAGTTGGGGGGGGGGCATGGAAGGCATTTCAAGCTCCCAGAAACCCAAAAGGAATTGTCTGCATGTTTAGAAGCACTTTCTTCAGAGATCAGAGCATTAGCCCTGGCGTTGTACATGCAGTTTTAACAAGCAGTATTCACTGTGCTCAACAGAGCATTCCCAAACTCCACCAGGCAGGCACGAGCACTTGCCAAGCACAGGCTGTAGACTGAATTTGAATCCCAAGTGTCATCAAAGGCATTTCCCTCACCTTTCCAAGGAGAACAGTGCTGAAGGCAGCAGTACCAAGCTTGCCTTATATCTACCCCTTCCCCGAGCTGCTCTGAGGAATGTCACTTATTTGCTGCCTACCACCCAAGATGTCAGAGTGCTGCACTAAGCAAAGTAAGTTATAAAAGAAAACTCAACCATCAGGTCCAGGGATTAATGAAGAGCCCTCAGCACACTGGGATGTCTCCATTTCCAGTTAGCGGGAGAACAAGCATTCCCCCGCCACAGTCCCCTCTGAGCAACCAGGGAGGAGTAGAGGACATGAAAGGATGAGCCAAAACTGCAGGAGACACATGATACCTCCAAAGGAGAGCAGCTAAGAGCAGAGAGGGTGGGGAGAGCCCACATGTGACTTTACTCCCTGCAGAACCTCTTCCAGCACCTCCTGCAGCCCAGGTCCGGCTGTCAAAGCAAATACCATCCCAGGGCGGAGTCTCACTGCCAGAACTGCAACCACGCAGGTGAACATAGGAGGTTTCACAAGACCTTCACATTGAGAGCAAGTCACTCAGTCCTGCTTCTCTGCCTCACCGCTCCCTCGGCTGTGTTACAACTGCTCATAGGCTCCTGCCGAGAGCCAGGTGTTGTCCAACACGGAAACACTTGGGTTTTTTTGTTTATAATCAGTTCCATGCCCAAAACCAGCCAGGCAAGATGGGGAGACACACACTAGAACACAAAACTGTTCAAATCATTTTGCTCTGTGTAGAATAAAACTTGACATGTTACTAAACATTCCGAGACCATTCCAGCCCACTGGTCACACTGATGCCAGGGATGCAACTCCTTCCCTGATCCCCACTGGGATTTGTTCTGTCCCGTTGTGCAGATGACAGGAGAGCCTGTCCATAGCACTCTTCCCATCCCTAATTACCAAAGGGACATAGACATTTAGAGCAGTCTGTTGTGAAGCAATTATGACACTGAGGACTAATGAGCAGGTGGATCAGCAGCTGGAGGTGAGATTTACAGATCTGCATTCAAATAACCTTATTGTTCAGTGATTGTTCACGTTAGGTAGTGCTCACACTCCCTCCAAAATGGACCTTCCCTTCCATTCACAGCCCATTTCCAGCTCAAATCCCCACGAAATGGTGCAGAGAGGACATTTCTTCCCTGGGAAGGCAGAGAATCCACCTTGCTGAGGCTGTACCTCCTCCTGCTCTGCTCTACAAGGTACAGGAGGGTCCTTAAGCTGCTTTGCAATGCAAGGGGGAAACCCTTCCTTATCTGAGTCATGCACTGGGAAACCGGGAAGGAACCACAGCACAGTGCTCAGGGAACGAAATGGAGCAAAAAAAAATGAAGAACCAGACTTCGAGGGAAGGGTGGGTGGGAAGCATCAGGAATCTGATGCATTCACCTGACCTGTCCCTCGCGCAGCAGCAGCAGCAAGAGACCAGCCTCATCCTCACCACGGTGCCAGGCTGGAAAAACCATTTTAAATACATGGAAAAGGTTAAATGAGGTTACACAGCCCTGGGTGAAGCCAGTGGAGTCCTCAAGAGAAGGTCAAGAGATTCCCAGCTGGCAGGCCCGTAAAGCGACCCCATGCCGAAGCAGGGCCTCATTTAACCCTTCTGGAAGTAGTAGCCCACGCTTTGGAAAAGTGACCCTGGAGGTGGGAGAGCCCCACAGAGCCCACCCTGACAGCTGGATGCTGTGCCTAATGTTCCAACAGAGCCCTGCTTGAGGAAAAATCAGGAATAAAATATCTGCTGCAACTTCAGCACGTTGCCTGATGCTCCCAGGGGAGATGGCCTGGAACACGTGGAGCTCAGAATCCAGCTGGTCCAGCGACAGCGTGATGCCCCAGCTGCTTCCCAGCCAGAGCCTCCTGCCATTTCAGATCCGCTCTCCAAACACTTAAGCTGTTCTGATCTCATTCTATCCAAACAAGCAGGTGAATTTGAGCTGTTTAAAACAGCAGATTTGTGTTAACCCAAAATGTTTAGACTGAAATAATCTAGGGAAACGTCACAAAATTGGCACAGTCTGAACACACAAGAAGGCAGGAAAGCTCCAGCAGTGCCAAGCAGCTTGGGATGCAATTCCCTATCGGCTTGCCCGGCCAGCTGGTCCTTCCAACCCTCCCCTGCAGACATGTTTTTGCTCCAGTCTTGCAGTTAAATTTCATGCAGAAAAAAGCTCTTTTCCCACTGCATCTTGTGGTGTTGAGTGACTCCAGTCTTTTTTTTTTTTTCCAAAACAGAGAAACCATTTCAGTGGAAGGAGCTAGAGACCCACACTTGGTCTCTCACACACTCAGCAAGTGACTGTGGTGATGTGTCACCTGTTCCCAAAGGTCCTGTCAGGCTTGGGGCTGCCATTCCCATTAAACGGGGTGAAGCTTTCACTTCCACCACTGCTCTCAGTGGGTCAAACTGGCACAGCCGGGATCCATGGGGTCAGTTAAAAACCCCACACGTAGTCACACCATGGCCATGCACACACGACACCCCAGGAGGCAGCTCCCAGCTGGCCCTTAGGAACCCCACCTATAAATGTCATGGTTTAATGGTCACACCGTGGGCCAGGGAGGGAAAGCCACCACATGAGCAAGGAGAGTTAATCCCAATCTTCAGGGATCAAGCCCCAAAATACCCTTTTGTAGAGCCAAGCACTGCCAGCCTGGAAACAGGCACAGCAGGGGCTTCAGGGACCAACAGGAATAACTAAAAAGCATTCCTTCCATCAAGGATCATTTCTCATGTGGAAGATACCTGAAACAGTTACATGGAATAGTGGCACCTCTGATGCACAGCACTGAAGAATTAAACCCAACCTGAATCTAGTGCAGGGCATTCCAGAATTAATCCTGGTGAGTTTTTAAACTGTTTTAACTCAGGTCACACATCCTCAAAAGTCACCTTGGCTATGGAGAAATTTTGTTTTTAAGCTAAAAATCACTTCAGATCCAAGTCTGAGACCACAACAAAGCAAGGCTGAAGGCTACGAAGAAATCAAAGGACTGCATCTCAGATGATGACAGTTCATAATATCTTGGAATATACCTGGGAGAAACACTACTGATTTTCAGTGTTCATGAGGAAAATGGCACAACCCTTTAAGGATGTAGGGTCAGTGAGCCCCAAGACAGGACTGCAGAATGGAGCTGCTACGAAAAGGCTGAGAACAAGCTGCTTTTCTCCCCCAAACATTTCCACAGACATCCAAAGGCTGATGGAGCAGTCTAACTCTAAGAGAAGCCGGGTATCATCCTCCCTGCAACTACAATGGGCTCTTTGCCCCAGTCCTTTTCTGAGATGGTAAATTCTGGTAAACCTTCATTAAGAGACATCCTCATGAGGAAACATCCCTATTTTGAGGTGTAAACAGACTTGCACAGTGTGTAAATCGTGAGCTTGGGCCAGATTCCTTCCATCCACAAACCAGAGTTCACCCAGAACCCGATCCATCTCTTCTTGTAGGAGTTACTTCGGGATTTCCACAAATCCCAGGAGTTTCTGTTCATAAGGAGCTTGCTGGGCATTTCTGTCTTTGGGCAAATGAGGTACTTCAGTGCCATGGCAGCAACTCTACTTAATTACCTTTATTTCTCTAAGGAGCACACCTCTCCGAAGTTCTGCCATTGAACAAGCCCACAAGGTACATCGGGAAGTTTTGCTGGGAATATGGCTGCTCATTACACACCTCAGGTACCCGGAATACATCAGTACCTACGACTCCAGCGGGAGCATCGCAGCCCCGAGCCAGCACCAAGGCACTGCCACAAACCTTCTCGTTGCCACCACAGTGTGGATGCACAGGCTGGAGAGCAACGCAACTCCCTCCTTTCCCACCCTGCCATGTCCTGCAGAGCAGTCAAGAATCCGAGAAGCTTCCAAACAGCAACAACTCAAAAAGCAAACACTCTTTTGAGGGAAATGCTGTTAAAAGTATCCAAAAAGCACCTTAGGTAAATGTTTCTAAGCTTCCCTAAAACAGCTTTACAAACTTGGTGTGTGTTTTCTTGAATTGCCCAGGGAAGATGTGAATCCTGACCTTAAAGGAATAAAAGGCTGTGGTCACAAAACAGCCTCAAATAGTCCCAGCCCTCGGCTTCCCTGTGTTTTGTATGTTTCTAATCACCATAATCTTCACAGGACTCTCCTTAACAGCATCCTGCCACAGTTAATGCAAGAACCATCTCTTCATGTTCCAGATTTAATCAGTAGGAACTGTGAGAGCTGTGCCATGAAAAAAGACTTCAGAGAGCAAATGAGCAGTTGAGGAAACACCAGGTCTGCCGGCTCCAGTCTCCAGAAAGCACAGTATCATTACACCAAGCCCACTCCCCTGGAAATTACCACTGTTCTTGGTGTTTGATGAAAGAGCCCAAGACTGACCAGGCCAGCTTCTAACAGTGAATAAATCCAAGCAGAAGATGCTGTTAATCTCCACAGAACTTCTGCTAATCTCCACAGAACGAAGACAACTGAAGTTTTACTTCTCCCTTCCACTCTCTCTATCACTTTATTTTTAGCAACTTTTGAACAGGACTAGCTGGAGTGAACTGGTGATGGGGAAGAGAATCACTGGTTTCATCTGAGCCCTGGAAATGCTTGACAGGGTCAAAGTTGTAGAAGTGAAAAATAATGAAGATAATAGTCTGTATCTTGAGGGCGCTCTTTGTGTGCCAATGTCAATTTCTTCTCTAAAAATCAGAGAATTCCATTTTACAGATGAGGGTGAGCAACTGAGCCCAGCCAGCTGACAGCAAGTGGGAATGAGAGAAAGGCAACAGTGGGATGTGGAAAGTCTCCTCATAGCCAGTGCCTCCCCAGTGCCAGTGCTGGGAACAGCCCCCATGACAGACCTGGAGTAACACTGACCCATACGCAGTGCTTGGGAAGTGGGGCTGCTCCTAGAGCTTAACATAGTTGTGTTTTCTCCAGCCTGTTACTGAGATACTTCACAGTGGAGAGGGAAAACAAGCAGGGAGATGATTGCCAAGCCCTTCTCCCCCCAGAACTGCTATAGCTGCCCCAAAAGCTGGGTGACATCACACACAAGGAGGCAAATCTTGGTGGCTTTGGTCCAGGCTCACTCTCAGGGCTGACTCCTGCCCCACACAGGTGAACTTTCCCACTATCCAAGTGCTTTGCAAAGGTAGTGTCCCTGAATCCATGCCAGCCAGAGGCTGTCCCTTAAAACAGCAGCTTGGAGCATGTCTGAAGATCAGAGAACATGTTGCACAGTGATCGCATGTGAAGTAAGTAAGAGAAAGGAAGGAAACTGAGTTATTTCTCTGGTTTCTCTCCCCAGCCGGGTGCAAGTTACACAATTGCCATATTCCACTCCTCCCAACTCCTCCGTTTCACCTGCCATACTGCCCTGCCGCAGCCCCGAAGTTCCCTCGTCTCCCCTGCCCTCCATTACTCACCAAAAGCACCTGGATTCACCGGCCTCGAGAAGTGCGGCTGCCCCATGAGATTCTGTTCAGAGCAGCTCTCTGGGAAGAGGCGGGAGGGGGAGAGAGGAAAATTCTACGCTGAGAACACTTCAATCCTTTAAAACGGTAAATCCACACTTCGGATGAGGAAAGAGCCTGCGAGTGAGGCAGCTCCCAACTCTCAGGCCACGGCTCCGGTGTCCGATGGTCCAGCACAGGTCCTGCTCTCCCTGTCCCCCATGGCTGGGCACTTGATTCTCATAAATAGGTGTCCGTGCCAGCTCCCTTCACGCAGGAATGCCTGTCATTCCAGAGCCGAGCTGGCTAGGGCCGAAGCTCAGGAAGGGGAGGAGACAGCCAGCCACGATCCAGCCACTTAGCTGCACAATCCAAATTATCAACACCCCTCGCTCCTTCCTCGCATCCAGTTTAGCAAGAAGAGAGAAGAGCTGGGAGCGAGGAGAAGGAGAGCAATGTTTTTCTCAGGAATGGGCTTGGAGAACCCGTGCACGGCAACACACCAAGGGATTTCACCTCCCAAAATGGGATTAAGGAATTTACAGCCTACCTGTGCCAGCTAAACACAAACCAAGGCAGTCAGGGATGAGACAGCAGTTCTCTAAGTGCTGTGGGAGCTGCACTACCCCAGAGCAAAAGGGAATTTCAAAGAGAGCCTGAGCTGATATGCATCTAGTCAAATATATAATAAAAATACAATTTCATAGCAATTCCTCTCTCCGCTAAAGTTACCAGGAAGCGTGTCATCTCACTTAATTTAAATTTAACAATGGAAAATTTAAATTTAACAAGGAAAGTAAAAGTTTAGCTTCTATTCATGTGTCA
The DNA here is from genome assembly GCA_013397775.1 of Eulacestoma nigropectus. Lineage (NCBI taxonomy): Eukaryota > Metazoa > Chordata > Aves > Passeriformes > Eulacestoma > Eulacestoma nigropectus. The sequence continues at coordinate 27,222 of VZTE01002112.1, forward strand.
CAGCTTGATGGTTAAGGTAACAAACATCCCCCTCAACCATCTGCCTCACAATAAAAGATCTCCAAAGTTTAAATACGTCCATTTGGATTCCTTAATTATCATTAAAATTTGGGCTAGGACTTCTGTGAACAGCTTGTTTTCCCTGTACACCCCACAACAGAGGAGCAGGAAAATCTTAAAGCATCCAGAAGCTTAATCTTAGTTCAGGGAAAAAGGAAAAGCAGTTTTCAAAAATATACAGGAATTTGCTGCAGCATAAAAGGGATTAAAATCAGGAACCTGGCCCCATGCGACCCATCTAGGTTGGTTTTTCCCCAGTGTAGAAGTTTTAAACAACAGGATTTGCTGCAGCGCTCGGTGCCCCTGTCCTGGTTGGGCCAGCAAGAGGAGGACTTCAATATGACTGAATACTACCCAGGCAGCAACCCCAACAGGAAAATCATCAGTTCTGGGAAACAATCAGATCCAAGCTTGTCAATTTGGGCTGGTGCAGCTGGGAACAATCAATGCTGCACACTGCCCACAGCAAATGCTGTGGGATTGCCATCCCCAGCCCCATGGATGGGGTATGCAGCACTACAAAAACATAACCCCAAAACAGGGCAAGGGGTAGTTCTGAAATTCTGTAACACCTCACCTGAGCCACAAACACACCACAAAGACCTTGGTGCTCTTGGTTCCCCCACTAACATACTAAACGTACCATCGGGCAACTTGCAAATCCACTCCTCATCCAAAGCGGAGCTGTAAAAACATAGGAGGAAGGAGAACACTTGTGCACCTTCTCCACCTGCGTTGTGCTTGTCCTCAGTCCCTGGTGCAGAGCAGGTGACCCTCAACCCACACACAGCAGGAGCAGGTGGAGGAGCCGGGGATCAGCAGAGCTGTGGAGGCGGACGGCAAATACCACTGTCCTCCCTCGTGCAGGGCACATGGACATTCCTGGAAGTGTTGCTCTTCTCCAACTCCCACCATGGACATCTCCGTGCTCAGGCTCTCACTGTGGGCAATGAACATCCCGATTCCCAGGAATGCTCTACCTCATTGAAGACTTTTTGTTTTGAAGCAAAGAAAAAGCCATTTTTAAAGCCATTTATATCTGCTGCCATCTGGCAGAGACCCATAAAGGTCAGAGATAAAGGCAGGAAGATTTCCCCATGTCTGTAAATCAGCTGCCCAGCTTGGAAGGAGGTCTGGAAAAAACATCCCTGCATTTGGGAATGCTACAGAACACTGTCTCTAGACCTGCCTGGCTTCTAAGGAATTAAAGTCACTGCCTTTTCTAAGGCATTTGCTGTGAATTCATAGTGCACAAAGCTCTGTTGCAGAACAGATGACACGTGGTAAATTGTTAAAGCACAGTAGCACAGCCTAACCCTTGATTTCTACATTAGTAAAACATGAAACATTAGCTTAAATTTCAATAAAAGATATTTAAATAAATGAATTTAAATTCACAGTGGCTGCAGCCCAAGAGATGCACAACAGTTACTCAGGCTCTGGTGCTGCACAGGAACCCATAAGGCTTTGAAATAAAGTCCTTTACATTTCTGTATCCTTCATCAGGCCTCAAAGACCATCACAGAGAGAGTAACAAGATTTGGCAATGGTTGTACCAGAAGCATTAATATTTCCTCCTGAAAGGCAGGGCTGTGGTGCCCAAGGAGCAAAGAGATACAAATTGCAGCTGGCTCTGGACTTAAGCATCATCCAGGAGTACCAGCCACAACTCTCTCCTCTTTCGGGGAGAAAGCAAAACCTCACCAGAAAACAGCTGACAACGTGCACAGAACAGCAGAAATCCAAAAGTAACACCAGCATCATTATTTTCAAGGGTACACCTGGCCAGAAAAACCCATCAGTCCATCCTTCAGCTCCACCTCTGGAAGGAAAGGTGCAAATTCTGTCCCAGAAAACAGAACACCAAAAAATGTTCCTGCCTCAACTGCAGCCTGAGGTCAGAGCATGAGAGCAGCTCCTAAGAAACCCTCTGCTTTCAGAGGGCTTTGTTTCACCAGTGGGGAAAAATATGGGACAAAACAACCTGCCCTTGTCCCAGTGGACATCCAGGACAAAGGAAAAGCCACATTTCAAGCAAGGGAAGAGTAATAAATGTCCAGAATTTCCATAATAATGAGAAAGGCCATCTGACTTTGCTGCACAGCAACCAAAAGAAACCAGAGCAACTGTTTTACTCCTCAGGGACAGGTGAAGACCTTTTTAAGATTAAAAACTTGGAATAGCAAAGAGCTTTCTAAAGGAGAGCAAAATGGAAAACAGCTGATTGTCCCTTCAGCATTTTCTTTTAAAATAGAGTAACCAAGAAACCCCAGTTACATGAAAATTTTACCTGATTTCAGGAGAGACAAATGGCTGAAATAGAAAAAGACAGGCAGTAAACGCTCAAACATGGGGTACACGGCCTTCCTCTGAAGTTTCATTTCCTCTCCATCCAGCCCAGCATCCCATTAAACCCCTGGCATTTCCATGTTAATTATCTGTTTATATACATTGTAAAAGGAACTCTTCTGGATTGTTTCACTTTAAAATCTAATGAAAGCCATAATAAGCCCAATATTAGCTCCTCTAATAAAGCCAGTGTTGTTCACATTTCGGTTCACACCAACGTGAAATGCTACATTCACCCGTGGTGACTCAGACATTTGTGTTCCATGATTCAGCCACAGGAACATTAAAAAGGACTGCGGCATTATCCCATCCCTGCCGACGGAGCTATTTAAAACCAGTGATACTGGGCGTTTTCCTTCAGAGCTCATCACCAAAGAGTCAGCAGGAGCTACAGGGCCTTTAAGGCTCTTTCACTGCGGGAGATGCACCCACTAAAATCCTCATGCAGGGACCACCTCACCAGGAGGGCTGGCAGGGAGGAGAAAAAGTGGCAGCACCACAACTCTGGATGTGTTTCATTGAATCATGGAATGGTTTGGGTTGGTTTGAAGTCTATCTCATTTCACCCCCTGCCATGGGCAGGGACACCTTCCACTATCCCAGGTTGCTCCAAGCTCCGTCCAACCTGGCCTGGAACACTTCTAGGGAGAGGCAGCCACAGCTGTTCTGGGAAATCCATTCCACTCCCTCACCACTCTCACAGGGAAGAATTTCTCCCCAATATCCCATCTAACCCTACTCTCTGTCAGTTTGAAGCCATTCCCCCTTGTCCTGTCACCCCAGGCCCTTGTAAATAGTCTCTCTCCACCTTTTCTGCAGGCTCCCTTCAGGTACTGAAAGGCCACAATTAGGTCACCCTGAAGCTTCTCTCCTCTAGGCTGAATAACCCCAGCTGCCTCAGCCTTTCCTCACAGGAGAGGTGCTCCAGCCCTCTAATCAACTCGGTTTCACCACAGTTTTTGTTTTCAGCTTTGGAAGAACAAGAACGTGAAAAAATCTTGTACATATACATAACAGCTCTGGCTGCCGACAGAGATGACCCTTTCTGAGCTGTGCTCCAACATGGAGTGTGTGGAGCCAGTAACGAGGAGCAGTAGCAGCAGAGCAGGGGGAACAGGCATTAGACGCCAGGGAGTCACTCTGAACAGACAAACACAACGTGACGCTCTTCCTTTCTCCTCACATGGAATGAAAAACCAGTGTGGAAATGGAAAATGGGTTATTTATAAGGCAGCTGGCATCACATTGTTTGGGTCCTGCAGACTTTGATGGTTCAGATGAGACAAATGTGAGCTAACTGCTCCTACACCACATGATTTCCTTCATGCTTCCTGTGACATTTCCAAGAGGGAAACTCCTATTTCCCAGAGCATTCCAGTCCCCGTGTCCCCACCAGTTAGTCAGAACAGTGCTCCACCTCAGACAGCAAAGGGCAGCAGGTCCAGCACGTCGGGGACTCTTGGTGCCACCACCCATGTGCTGGTGTCAGGGAAGGTGAGTGTGCCATGTCCCACAGCAGTCCAGATGTTGACCACGATGGAGCACAGCTGGAGGAAGAGACTGCTCTGCCAAGGAGCTGACTGACAGCACTTCCAGCCCCACCTTTAGGAAGGTGAGGGCATGCTCCTGGAAATGCCTGCGGTCACAGCAGGTGGCTGGAACACAAGGAATTGCTTCATTGTCACAGGGAATGGGCTTAAAAAATTGTAAATTAAACTGGGCTTTGGGCCCAGAGGAGCTTAGGGCAAAATACCCCCCAGCCTTGTTTTCCAGTAGAAATACAACTTCCATTGGAAGCAGGTTTTAGCCAGTACTTGGAAAAGTCTCACCATCAATGCCTCCTCACCACTCCCTGCAATTGCAACACAGGCCAAGTATTTTCTTGTTTACTAATAAGGGAATGCTGAGGAATGTAATCTTGACAAAATTAAAGATTCAGTCACATCTTGGCTAACTTGACTAACCCTAACTTGATCACTATGGTGATTCATGGCTTTGCCATCTCGAGGCAAGAGAAACTCCAAAGCTGATGAACAACTTTTTGGAGCACCTTGAAGCAGCATTAAATGAAAGTCTGGTCAGAAGCCAAAGGAAGCACACATAGAGGATACATTCCAGCAAAGCATCAGGCATTAGCAAAGCATCAGCGTATTCCCAACAGGGAAGCATTCAGAGGCAGGATACCCATCTGCCACTTCCAGCTATATTATTAGGAACACATTAAGCAAAAACACGGAGAAGAAAATTACATTAATTTTTGCATTGTTTAGAGAAGAATCAGGAATGGCATTTAGCTTAACTCTTGTTTAACCCTCTCCAGCAAAAACCTCAAGATACTCAGAGAAAAACATATAAACTGACATCATCTGAGGCTTCCCACTTCAAAACACGGGGATGAAGAAAATCAAAATATACTCCCCTCCTTCCAAAGCACTGCCCAGCACAAGCTTTTAGGGCTGGCCCAGCACAGCACACAGTGCTCTTCCCAAGCGAGAGGCTGCTGCACAGTCAAATCCATCACAAACAGCCTTCCAGGACAAACCTAAATCGTAAGACTTCACAGCTTTGTGCAGACATTATCCAAAATAAACAAGTCCTCCAAGAGAGTAAGTACATCTATGCCACTTATAAAACCAATGGGACAAAGTCTGTTAAGCACAACACTGGAAACCGCAAGCTAACAGCAAGAATATCAGTAAATACAAAACCTCTAAACTCAGATTAAATTGCAATTAACCCTAAGGGGTAGGACTATACTCTAAGTTAGTCTTCAGTGTATAGGTCAAGGTCCACAGACTCATGATCCCAAATTTCTCTTCCTACCTCTAATCCTTCAAGATGTTAAGCTTCAGCTGCAAGCCTCTCTGCCCACACAGTAACTGAAAAGAAAGGCAGCAAGATTTCTCTGTAAAAGTTGTTTCCTCTTTTAAACATTTCGCAAAAATCTCAGTAAATGCATTTGCTCTTCATACCCAATGCTGAAACTGCAGCAAAACCACCTTTGTTCTGCCAACCCAACGGGCTTGCAGCAGCCACACCGCACCAATAATCCAAATTATCCTTCAACACCTCCAGCTCTCCAGTCTGAAGTTACATTTTTTCCAAATTACTGCGCAAGCCAGGCAGTGCCAGGGCATCCTTACCACCCCTCACTCGCCTGGCTCTGCTCAGGGAGACTTACAAAAGCGCCTTGGTTTAGTTTTTGGGGAACACCCAATTTCCCCACCGCACCTGCTCTGCTTTAATTATTGACTAGGCGAGGAGCTCCTGATTAAAATGCAAGGCAAGTCTGGCACACAACCTCAGCTTCTGATCATCTCCTGCAGATACAGTTGGAAGAGAAACCCAAATTCCCTGCCACAGTTCAGGAATTAAAAGAAAGGGTGGATCAGTTTCAGTTGGGGCGCTTAAATTCAGCAAGGAAAATAGTTTTTGTACCCTTGCAACTGAAAATGCTCATAAGATTTGAAATTTTAAACCACAGCTTTAGGTTCACACAGAGAAGGTTGAAAAGCTTCCTTTCAATTGTACTGTGTTTTTACAAGCCATTTCTGCCAGAGTAAATCTAACAGGTAATTACAGGTCTGACCTCCTTCTATTGCACAAATATGCCTTTGGAAACAATGTGGATAAATATTTGCCCAATACAAGAAGACAACTCCAAGAGGAACCATTCCAGTTTATCAACTCTGTGATTCGTGTTGATACAAGCTTTATTCTCTATTTAAGGAACAAGATAACACTTAGGAAGTGCATCTGGCCAAATTATGTTTCACAGATCTACCATGGGCCACCCTAAACAGTGGCACGGCCAGACCTCCGGTCACACCCAGACGGGAGCCATCAGCAAGACAGGGAGTGAACCTCAACCTCAACTCCAAATATTGACTCTTGCTCAACCACCAAGGTATCTCTGAGCAGCAGTGAGGCTGAAGATGGGAACAAGATGAGTAAAGCATTGCTGCTAATGTGAATAAAGCAGTGCTGGAGTTGTGCTGTGTAACGTCCCCTTCTTCCCCTTTGGAACTGGGGAGAGAATTATGGAGGCCCAAAGGAGCTGAAAGGGAAATGAGAGAACTCCACCTGCCCCCTTAGGCTCATCCTGAAATACCAATCCCAGCTGCTCCTGTTTTCTGCCAGTACCAAGAGAACTTGGGAAAACAAGGTTGTGGCAGCCACAGGCACAAAGAGCCAGGAACAAGGCACAAAAATCAGACAGGATGATTGTGTCCCAAACCATACAGATTTTGGGTCCCCAAACCAAACGCTGTTTATACATCACACTGACTCACGCAAGTGCAGGGACAATGCCATGGGAATTGTTTACAGCGTCAAGGTCATTTCATATAATTAAAGGAAATGTCAAGAGATGAGATAACACCAACAGTTCTGAAGGTACAGCTAATCCTAACCTTGTAGGAAGCTGTTTCTCCCCAAGTTGCTCCCCCTCTTGCAGACACAACCCTTCACACATTCCCACATTCCTCATTTCACCTCATTCCTTTAATCCTGTGTCTGCAGAGCACCAGCAGCGGCCTTATTTAGGAGCAAACAGCACCACACCAAAACAGTAGCTGAAAACCATTTGCAAGACTCTCAAATAATGCTCCTCTCTCTTCCCACGTGGCAGGGCTGGACATGGGGCTGCAGTCGGAGCACTGCCATGGGCACTGCTGCCAGCAGGAAATGGGGTTCAGTTCACAGAATCACAGAAGAGTTGGGGTTAGAAGGGACCTCTGGTTGGACCCAGTCCAGTCCCCTACCAAGGCAGGGTCACCCAAAGCAGGTGACAGAGGAATGTGTACAGGTGGGTTTGGGATGTTTCCAGGGAGGGAGACTCCAGCCCTCCCTGGGCAGCTGTTCCAGGGCTCTGCCACCTTCATGGAAAGAAGCTCTTCCTCATGTTGAGGTGGAACTTGTGTTTTAGTTTATGGCCATTGCTCCTTGTCCTGTTACTGGGCACCACTGAGCAGAGTCTGGAACCATCCTCTGGTTCCCCTTGGAGATATTTCAAAGACTCAGACTGTTAAGGGGTTGGAATGGACCTTAAGAGATCATTTAGTCCCAATCCCCCTGCCCTGGGCAGGGACACCTCCCACTATCTCAGGCTGCTCATTGATGAGATCCCGTCTCAGCCTTCTCTTCTCCTGACTAACCAGGCCCAGCTCCCACAGTCTCTGCTCATCAGAGGGATGTTTCAGACCACTTATCTCTCTGGCCTCTGCTGGACCCTCTCCACCAAGCTTCTTGTCTTTCTTACACTGTGAAGACCAGAACCAAAGACAATGAATTAAAGCAGGGCAGCGAGAGCTGTGAGCACAGCCCAGCAGAGCCACCACAGACCATCACGGATGGGCTGCAAAACCCGCCCGTTGGAACGGCCCTAAGCTCAGCAAGAACGAGCTCCTCAAATATTTACTTACCCTCCCAGACAAATTCTGCAGCATAAGAATTATAGCACAGGACTATTTCAAGTATGTCAGCTAACAAGCTTCCAGCCAGCCTAATGGGAGCTGCAGTCCCACCTTCACTTGGATGCAGATAACCCCCACACCCCTTTCCTGCCCAGGGTAGTCTTTGGGAGCCTCACACCTGAGTTAAACACCTTGAGATACAGGCTGGGATCAAAGAATGATGTGATGGCAGAGATTAGGCAGCCAAAGAGCTCCACTCTACATCCCATGGCTCCATGAGGCACTTCCCAATTCTCAAAGAGGGAACACTGATGATTAGGGAGAAAGATCTTAAAGGTAAGTACCAGTAAAAACTCCCCACCATGGAATCCACCAAAATCTCCCTCCTCAAAATCCAGAGCACACCAGACTGAGCAGCACCAAAACTCAGGTTCAAGGGTTTTCAGATTGCAGGAAGAATGAGCAAGATCTACCAGAAGTCACCGAAAAAACCAGTGGGAAACATCTGGATTAACTAATTTATCAAGGGCATGTGCCTCCTCTATCAGACCACATTCCAGGAATGAAAAGTGGCTTCAGTAAGAGTATTCTTCAAGAGCAGTTGCAGCAAGGATACCTTAGAACAAGCGTATGGTGCGCAAAAATTATGGTGTATAAACACAAATATTACACTGTTTCTCTGTGCACTTTAGGTCTGAAATCAGGAAATTTTTCTTGTGCTGAATTCCCATCTCAAAAAGCTTGTGGAAAGTGCTGACTCCTTTGCTGTAAGAATGATCCCCTGAGGTCCCTGGAATTACAGGCTAGCGCGATGCCATCTAAGTCCATCACCTTATCAACAGCAGGGCTGGCTGGCCTCTGGGCACTTGAACTGGTCCAGAATCCCAGGTGGCCCCTTGGCTACACCAGCCCCCACATCCTCTTGCTGCCTTCTTTGAGACAGCCCAGACACTTTGTCATTGGCAACCCTGAAGCTCATTTCTGCAGTAAATGAGCTCCTTGGATCTTCCAGAACAATTCTCACCTTCCTCAACGGAAGAGAAAAGAATAAAAATAAAACTTCACCAAAAAATCTGCAGATCTTAACAAGATCAGCCTTTAAAAAAAAAAAAAAAAAGAAAGAAAGCAAGTTTGGAAACTAAAAGCTGACTGATCCCTTAATAACAGAACTTTCCTGTATTTATGGAAATTTCTGGTTTGGCACAAAAACATCTGCTCGTTTAGTGGGTGTTATAAAAATCACTTCTATACTCTGGTGATGCTGAAACCAAGAGGCCTAGTTTAGTGGTAATTGAGCAGAGAAAAACATTTTCCACGACTTTGAAACCCAGATTCTAGTTCTCACTGGGGTATAGAACTTCACCTCTCCACTGTACGTGGTCTTCTCAAGCCACCTCTGTTTTATGCTGCTGCAACCACTGCTGGAGCTTGACCTGGCACTGACAACACCACTGTTCCAGCTCATCCAAACCCTGCATGGAAATCAGGAGGTACAACCTGGAGGTGGTCTGTGCCCAACAGGAAAACAACCCCATCTGTAATGACCACAGCCAGTGACTGAACATGCACCATGGCTCTTCTCTCCTCCTTACAAGGGTCATTTTGGTTCCAGGGTTTTCCTGACACTGGTTACCTTGCAATTTATCCAACTCCTTGAAACCAAGCTTGAGAGAACCCCTTTTAAGCACCCCACCAGCTACTTGTGTTCAGAACAATCACCACAGGCTATCATGGGTGCAAAATGAGACTTTCAAGCCAGAACTAATTATTCTCTGCAAATACGATTGCCCAGAACAGTCTCCATCACAGAAACTCACTCAATGGCAGATCGTTGATGCCAAGAAGGTGTGACACAGGGAAGTCTACTTTTAAACTTGTCCTTATTCTTCAGTTCTTTTCCTAAATATCTATTTAAAGATGGGTTTAAGGGATCCTTGCTGTGGAGGAGTGAATGGCTTCAGGAGGCCACAGGTTTATTATCAAACACATTTAATAAAAAATAACCCAGCACTGCTGCAACACACTGTCCCAGACACCACCTCCCAACATTAACTCTAAGAAGCCTGATCAATACTTTATCCTGAAAAGGAAAATAAGAAAAAGCCCTGAACAGGGCAAGGGTGCCAGACTGACTCACATAATCCCATTAGAGTTATCCAGAGCACTCAGTTTGCTCAGTATCTGAGAGATAACAGGATTAACTTCATGTTCAACATCATTTCAGCCTAATAATTGCGGAATCACTCCTACAGATGTAATGTCATTGATTCAGCAGGGGATTCCCATCACCCCCCCACCAGTCCCAGCCTTGAAAGCCCCTTCATTAGCGTCAGCATCTTAAGTTAATTACTTGGAGAGATTTTCCTTTCCTCTCCCAAAGCAAAATGTAACTTAACCCCTGCAACCTACAATGCTTGGGCAGAACAAACTCTTGCCTGCCCTGCAGGAAGGGACCCTGTTTACTTTCCTAATCACCACTTCAGTTTCCAAGATTTAATGTTAAGACCAAAGAGCTGGAGGGGGGGAGGGCAGGTTTTTCATCATTTTGGTTGAATTTCAACGAAAATCATGGCAGTGGCTGGTTATAGTCCTCTCAAAGATTAAGGTTCAGCCCCAGATCCCTGCCTAACTCTGCCTTCCTGGGGAGAGGGGGTTGATTTACTCCCTAAGAGCAGAGCTACAGCCAGCCAGGATCACCACAGAGCCTCCAGGAGTGATTTTCCTTGCCAAGCCATGACTTGCTGCTCACCTCACCTTGGAAATAAGTCCCTTAGTGAAACGAGGCTGGGGAAGGAAAGGGAAAGCACACAAAGCAAACAGTACATAGAGCTGCTTCCGACCCTGCGGGGGAACAGAGCACAGGAACAGGGATATGTTTTTATAGGGGATTTTTTCATGGAGTGCAGAACGCTATTAAATTCTACCTTTCAAGTGCAGCAGGAGGCTCTGCTACACCAATTAGGCCAGTGTTGTTATGCTGGCATTAAGCCTGACATGGTGCCAAATCAGACCCCACTGCACCGCCTATGAAAGTCAGTGTCCACAGCCACTGCTCGGCTGCACCGTCATGGTTTCTCTCTTTTAACCCTCCTAAAAAGGGGAGGGAGGGAAAGGGGGAAATCTCCTACAGAAATGCAATTCACAAAATTCTAGAACGGTTTGAGTTGAAAGGGACCTTCAAACTCATCTCATTCCACTCCCTGCCATGGTCCACTGTCTCAGGTTGCTCCAAGCCCTGTCCGACCTGGCCTTGAACACTTCCAGAGATCCAGGGGCAGCCACAGCTTCTCTGGGAATTCCATCCCAGCCCCTCCCCACCCTCCTAGGGAACAATTCCTTCCCAATATCCCATCCATCCCGGCCCTCTGGCAGTGGGAAGCCATTCCCCGTGTCCTGTCCCTCCGTGCCTTGTCCCCAGTCCCTCTGCAGCTCCCCTGGAGCCCCTTTGACCCTGGCCCCTCACGGGCCGGTCCCGCGCGCCCTCTGGCGGCCACAGCGCAGCTCTGCGGCCCCTCGCGCTCCCCGGACATTCCGGGGCTCAGGGGCCGAACCTCGGACATGGAGGGGCTGGAGTGTGTCCAGAGAGGGGAAACGGACCTGGGGAGGGGTCTGGAGCATCAGGAGCGGCTGCGGGAGCCTGGAGAAAAGGAGGCTCGGGGGGGCCTTCTCGCTCTCTCCAACTTCCTGGCAGGAGGCTGCAACTGGGTGGGGGTCGGGCTCTGCCCCCAGAGAACAAGGAACAGAACAGGAGGAAAGAGCGTAAAGTTGTGCCAGGGAAGGTTTAGACTGGATATTGGGGAAAATTCTTCATCAAAGGGTTGTCAGTCCCTGGCACAGGCTGCCCAGGGCAGTGGTGGAGTCCCCATCCCTGCAAGGATTTAAAAGCCATGTGGATGTGGCGCTTGAGGACAAGGGTTAGTGGTGGCCTTGGCAGTGCTGGGGGAATGGCTGGACTTGAGGATCTTGGCAGGCTTTTCCAACCTGAAGGATTCTGTGATTCTATGGTAACAAAATTGCACAGCTGAGTTACACCAGTGTACAAAGCTCTACCTTACAGAGTTTTTTAATAGGAACCAGGATCCATGGCAGACCCTGAATCTGCAAAGCTCAGCTCAGAACCTGCAGAGCCTGAGCACCCTCAGGCTAAACAGATCTGTACACAGAATTTAGCAACTCCTATAAATGTTATTCTTCATGTGCCAGGGAACACAAATTTATCACAACCCAGACAGTAAATCCCAGCAGTAAAATCTCTGCTTCAGAAAACGAGACAAACCCAGGCTGGGTTAAAGAGCCACGCTCTCCTTAAGCAAGTCATGGTTATCCACTCATCCCATCACAGCTGGATGGGCCCAACCTGTAAAAAAGCCACCTCATATCCCTGGTTTCCTGTTTGTTTCAGGAGACAAAAGACACCTTCAGCAATCAGAGCCAGGGCTCCTTTCCAAGACCAAGCAGATAAGTGGTGATGTCAGCAGTGACAACATCCAAGTGTTCACACTGGGACTGCACCTCAGGACAAGCCTGAGGGCCTGGGAGTAGCTTTGTCCAGCCAACAGCTCAGCTAACACTATTTACAGCTCACAAAGGCAGCAAGATAATGAGAACATTCAGTATTTTGTTTTTAAAAGGTCAGGTTTGCCACTCAGCCTGGACACACTGCTGCTGTGTGAAGAAAGAGTAATAACAAAAATCACATTAATACTAAACCTGCTTGTCTCTGGTTCCAGGCAGGCTCCTCTTCCACTCCCAACCCCAATAAAATCAGCTACTAAAATCCCTGGACAGAATTTACAGGCAATGTTCCAGAAGCAAGGTGAATTTAAGGTCCAACAAGTTAAAAAAGAAAACTAGAAACTCTGGAAACCTACTGCCCTGCTCCATGCCCTACTTACTGAGCCACAGGAACTCCACGCTCACTGCTTCACAGCAAGTCACCCTGAATTACCCAGAGGATTGACTGCATGTCCTACAAGGTCTTATCTCTTCACACAAGGAATAAAATTGTTCAATTCTGTCACGAAGCACTTCAGCGAACGACATTTCTCACTCAACATCAACCTTTGCCACTATCTTGCTCCAGCCAGCTTTGAGGCCAAAGAATCTCCATCCCAGCACATCTACAGCCAAGCCAGGAAACCACAAAACCAGCAGAATTAACCTCTGCTTTCCCCCAGTCACAGATATGGGTACAAACTACAAGACCACTTACCACAACAGCTTCAAAAGTCACTCAAAATGGGGTGTCACAGAATTATGAGGTCTCTGGCAGGTCAGCAAATAATCTCTGTAAAACACTTGGCTCATAGCTCAGGAGGGAAAGGCAGCAAGAGTTCAGACACCGCCTCTAGTTGTTCAGGGAGGAATTATTGGGTATGAATTTTCAGAAATGGCACGCTAACTAGATGGGTGGCTGAGCTGAACCACTTGCAAATACAGCATGCAGAAAAACAGCACCAACATGCCATCGAGTGCCCCAAGCACCCTGACAGCACTTGGTACACTAATTACACTAAGAACTAGAACAAATTGAAGAACAAAAGGCTGTCAGGATAATGTCCCAAAGTATTTTGCTAACCTGTCAAGTGCACTCGACTTATTTACAGTAATGCTCTCAGGTACGTAAGGAAATGCTCTATGCTGCACCTTGTTTAAAAGTCAAATGGTCTCCGCTGAGATCAGTTCCAACCTCTGGTAATCTGCCTAAGGAACAGTAGGAATTTGCCTTTCTACCTGCTTGCAAATTAGCGCAAATCAACTGTAATTAAGCATTTGATCTCAGGCACTTTGGCCACTTCAGTTCTTCTGCTGTATCACACAGAGCAGTGTTAGTGCTGCACACACAACATGCAGCATCTGAGGGGAGTCGCAGCTTCTGTGTCTTCCGGGAAGAAAAACCCGTTCTTTTGTTCCGGAACAGACATTAGGAAGGGATTTCCATTGGCTACTTAGCAGCAACTGTTCTCATCCAGCAGACCTGAGCTGGTGGCAGCAAAGCTCCCAACACCGCAGCGCTCTGACTGCACATCAAACCCAGCACACACTGCTGGCACTGACTGCCAGCTCCAGCAGCCTGGCTTAAACTGAGACCTTAAAGCCCCTTCCAGTGCCTAAAGGGGCTCCAAGAGAGCTGGAGAGGGACTTGGGACAAGGGCCTGAAGTGACAGAACAAGGGGAAATGACTTCCCACTGCCAGAGGGCAGGGTTAGATGGGATATTGGGAAAGAATTCTTCCCTGTGAGGGTGGGGAGGGCCTGGCACAGGGTGCCAGAGAAGCTGTGGCTGCCCCATCTCTGGAAGTGTCCAAAGCCAGGCTGGACGGGCCTTGAAAAAACCTGGGTGTAGTGGAAGGTGTCCCTGCCCATGGCAGGGGGTAGAACAGGATCTTCTTTACAGTCCCTCCCAACCCAAACCATTCCATGATTCTATAATGGTTCCCATAATAGTTTTGAATCTCTGAGCATCTGAAGGTCTAGCTCTGATTTTTGGGGATAAAGATGGGAATCAGGCAGCCAGCCATGCATCCCACTGGGAAAAAGCAGCACAGCAGGTGGGATAAGGACCAAGTATACACGTTTTCAGCCCTTTCCTCTACTCAGACTATACTTAAGAGTCCAAGTCTCCAGAAGCAGCAGATTCATATCACACTGGTTTCTTTCTGAGGTATGTAACCCAGGAGTCAGCTTAGATGCTACAACAAATTACTTCTTTGTTTGCACAAAGGTGAAGGACTTGAAGAGTATTTCCTATTTTTAGGAGGAAAAGAATTGGGAAAGAAGTAGCACAGCAGGAGATAAAGGGGATGAAAGTCAAAGGGGATGAAAGTCAGCATGTAATAAAGCAGTAGCTGCAGAAAATTCTTGAAGCATCCATAAAGTTAGTATTTCAGGAGCTTTCTAAAAAAGCAGCTTTGGGTAATAGCCTGTGTGTGCAAAGGCTACTTCACTAATATGCCCAAATGTTTCACAGTTGTCCCACAGAGATTTAGAACTTTTAGGGACTTAAAGGTTCATATCTGAATACCTGCAGAGGAAGTGTGTAAGCATAGGCAGAAACTGTCAACAGACTGCAAAGTACAGGAGGTCAAAGGACCCAACAGCAAACACTTTCCATGAAAAGGCATTCCATGCTCCCTCTGAACCTGTTCATTAATGATTGCTCATTACTGGGCAAGTGAACTGCAGGTCTGCTCCCACCTTAAGCTGATCCAACATGGCAGCAGAGCTTTCAAGGAACCATGGGCATAAGGTGAGACTTGCCCTGCCAAGCACAAAGCTTCCACTTCAGTATTTTGCTTTTTAGATCTCACAGACTTACAGACAGATTAAATACTAGATAGAACACAATCCCCTGACAAAGAAAAAGGTCCAAACCTAGCTCAGATCATGGTAAGGTGAGTGAGTGGTCTTTGGGAGGGGGCCTGGGCAGTGACAGCAAAGGCAGTATATGAACAGGAAAAACAGGCTCTGAAAATAGAGTGTGATTCTTCACCCGCACCACAGGAAGGATCTGAAGAAGGGAAAGGTATTCCAGAGACATTTCCCTTCAGCAGATCACTTGTGTAGGTGGGACCTTGAAGAAGCTGGGCCTGGCAGCATGTGTATATTTAGATTGCATTTACTCCCCTCCCTAATCTCCATCCTCACACCAGCACCTCCGGCGCAGTGCTGTCCCTCCAGCAGGGACCACGCAGGGCTGGTGCAACACCTCTCATCTCCTCACAGAATAGTGCAGGTTCCTCCACTTCAGAACCTCCTCCATTCTCCAGGTCACTGCAACCTGAGCAGTCTGTACATTCCTAAAGCAAGTGCCAGTGACACAGGCATAGCCTACAGGGAAGGAATTCAGTTTTAAGTCCAGCATTAGTGACAAACAAAGACATGTGAGGCTGCTCTGGCAACGACACACACCCCCCAAATTTACTGCAGAGAGCTGACGTAAAATCATAGAATCCCAGAATGGTTTGGGTTGGAAGGGACCTTAAAGCTCATTCAATTCCACCCCCCTCCAATGGGCAGGGACACCTTCCACTAGATCAGGTTGCTCCAAGCATCCAAATTGGCCTGGAACACTTCCAGGGATGGGACAGCCATCTGGGAAATCCATTCCAATCCCTCACCACCCTCACAGGGAGGAATTTTTTCTTAATATCCAATCCAAACCCATCCTCCTTCAGTTTAAGGCCACATGTGGCAACTTAACCTACAGTGACTTGCTCAGGGCCATGTCCCAAGGTTTGCCAGAAGTTTCTGTGTATTCTTCTCTATACTTAACTCAAGGCAGGGTTGTGAGCAAATTTTAAGCTGCATACCTGTTCTAGAATACCACGTATGGACAGCTCTGAAACTTCACTGCAGCTGCCTGGAGACCTGGCTTCCACTCGTCCTCAGGGATGAGCATGAATTAAAATCTGAAGACAACAGCAAATTTCATTTTTAATTAGCCAGGGCAGTCAGCCAAGGAAGGCTCCCCCACCCCACCCATGGCTGGTGAAGCCTGACAGCTCAAAAGGATTTATGCTTCCCTGTGCATTCCCAGTGGCCATTCCAAGCACACCAGCTCAAACAAGCGCCAGCCATGCAGCATTGTGAGTGCAGTTAATATCCAACCAGGGAAGGACAGCAATGCATCCAAAGCACCAGGCTCAAAGGGAACAAAGGGCACGGACTTGGACTTCAGCTCAGCTCCATCTTACCTCATCTCTGGGATCAACCCAGGAGTCCTGAGCTTAGCAGCACTTGGAGAATGAATATCCTTAAAAGCAAAGGAATTTAAAGGAAATTATAATAAAAGATCTGTCTGTTTATTCTGTCTTTAATATGGGGCTCTTGGCTCCCAGCACAAAGGAGGTAACACGTAAAGCTTCACAACCAGCCATGGGGAGTGTCTGTGCATGCAAAGACCCAGTACAGATACTCCATCCTAAACTGGCACCGCTCAAGTTGTTCAGAGGGAAAGGGGAGGTAACTTTACTTAAGGTGGCAAAATGCAAACTTACAGCTTTTGAAATCCCAGGCCACCAGCACTCATCAAATCAGGGGCTCTCAGAAACCTCAACAGGCTCCAGCCCTGTGTCTCACTGATCTAGCCAAAAAATGGGGTTCAACTGCACGTGAAAAGGGACACAAAGCTTTGTGATGTGAACAGAGGTGGCTGGTGGCAGTGTCAGCACAGGCTGAGTCCTGGTGAATAATAAGAGTTCACTGATCACAGAATGGTTTGGGATGGGAGACACCTTGAACATCTTGTTCCACTCCCTGCTGTGGGAAGGGACACATTTCACTAGACCAGGTTGCTCAGAGCCTCATCCAACCTGGCCTTGATGTTGCTCAAAGCCATCCCAGTAATTCAAGCTCTTGAGACTGAAAAATGGCCCTGCTCTGCTGTGCTCTGTCCCAGGGCTGGCTTGGAGCTGCCACCTCCACAGCCACTGCTCCAGCCTCAGCTGCCAGTCACGCTCACTTCACCTTCCACCTCCTCCACAAGTCATCATTTGGAATTAGTTTGCCATGAACAAATCAGAAGGGAAAGCAATTACCACAGATTAAATGTGCACCTTACAGCCTGACAAAGAGAGGGCACAGCAGTTCTTGCCACCAGGACTACAAGCACATTATGTTTTTATGCAGGAACTCTTGGCTTGCAGATGGTCCAACCAGGCCACCGGGCTCCAACACACCAGCTCTGTACGAAGCCAAAAACTGGCCTTCATCTGCCTCACCAAGCACACTGCCCTGCTGACAAGTACATCCATTCCCAAAGTTTTCAGGATGGCATCACCTAACTGCGTAGAATCACCCAGAAATATTATTTATGACTTAGAAGTCACCAACTGCAATATCACAGTCCAGAAGACGTGAGGTCAATATGCTGCATGGATACTGGTTTCCCACGGTGCAGGCAAGAGCTTTCACGCAAATCTCATGTCAATAGCAGGGAAAAAATGGGCATTTAACTCCTTTCTTGTAGCCATTTTAGGCAAACAGATGGAAGAGCTCTTCAAGGCAATTGCTAAGCCAAAAATCTGTGCATTTTAGTTACAACCATATCCTTGCATCAGTTAAACCTACCAGCGATGAATTTGCTTCCTTCAGGGCAAGCACTACACACTGCCTAAAGCAAAAGATGTAAATTTTAATTTAAAAAAATTTAATTTAAAAAAATCCTGTATCTTCTGCAAGATAGAGCAGCCTAAAGGAATAAACACAGAACCACACGAACAACCAGGAGCTGATCCTCCTTTATGCCTTGCCATGTGCCTTGTTCAAACCAGCTCATTGCTTCTGGCCTCTTCCCTATTAAGAAAGGAGATGTTACTTGTCTTCAAGAACTTGGGATAGCCAAGAGACCTGTATTACAGGTTTCACAGATGGAAGATTCCAAGAAAGATCTTCTATATGTACAGAGCTTCAATCAGATCTGGTCCACACCACAGTACAAGTGCAGCTAATGCATCTGCCAAACTACGTTATTTTCTAACCACTTTCTACACTTGAAATGAAGACATCAAGTTTAAAGTAATCGGGTTCTTTGTGATGCTTAATCAAGGAGGACAGGTCAGGTCCATAATCTGTGGCAAGATATCTAAGACCGTACTCACCAGCGTTCTCTTCCATTCCTCTAGCACACTAGGGTCCGCAGTAATTCCTACAAAAACAGGAAACAAAGTCAACATACAAATTAAAATTCCAAGTGTGAACAAAGCTCAGTTTTAGTTTCATTTCTCTATCAGCTCTGCTCAGCCTACACAAAACCAGCGTGGAGGGAACCTTAAGCAGAGAGCCTGCCCCAAACTAGGAAGAGCGTGACATTGTCACCCCTCTTTGAAGACATCAGAAGCTTCTAATCACACACATGCTGTGATGGAAAGAAAAGAGAAACAAAATTAAGGTGTCATAATTACAAAGCAGCAATATTTGTTCCCAGGGAAAACATTCCACATCTGCCTCTTCAGGAAGGGATGTACCTGCTGTAAAAGGGAACAGCCTACTGCTTATCTAGCAAAGGCAGCACAGCACGTGCACAGGAAGTATTTCAGATGCCACATAGCATCAAGGCACTTTTGAACATACTGGGGGGGGGGGGGGAAGGGAACCAGGAATT